>CM050165.1:310815321-311042821 GCA_027410445.1 Discoglossus pictus
TACCAATACGACAGGAGATGCCCATGGACTACTGGATTCTTCAATAACCCCTAGTTGTAACATCTTGCGTAATTCTGCTTGTATGCTTGCCCTAACAGCTTCAGGGACTCGGTATGGGTGTTGTTTTAATGGGCCACATTCCCCTGTCACCACTACATGAGCTGCTAGGGGGGTACACCCAGGGTCAGTAGTAAATAAGGGTTTAAAGGGTTTTAGTTTGCCTAAAAGCTGCTCCTGCTGCTCTGTGCTTAGGTTTTTGGCCTGGTGAAGGCCATCTTCTAGCGTTTTCTGCTCTGCCTTTTGCAACATGTCTGGTATCTGCCCTTCCTCTGGGTCATCCTCTGTGGCCCTGCAAATGGCTAACATATGAGCTGCTCGCTTTACATATGCTTTTAAGCGATTAATGTGGGCCACCCTGGTAACCACTCTCTCTGGATCTACCATAACCACATATGACTTGTTGCCCAGTTTTTTGCTAATTGTATAAGGTCCCTTCCACAAAAACTGTAACTTATCCTGGGGCTGAGGTTCCAACATGAGCACCTCCATCCCCTCCTCCAGTTCCCTGTCACTGGTTCCTGCCTTGTAGTATCTCCTATCTCTCTCTTGCGCTTTACGCATATTGCTCCTCACAATTCCAGCCAACCTAGCCATATTTTCCCTGAAAGCTAATACATAGGTAGCCACTGGTACAGGGTGGTGACTATACTCCCCTTCCCACGTCTCCCTGATCACGCTCAAGGGTCCTCTCACCGGCCTACCATATAGAAGTTCAAAAGGGGAATACCCTGTAGATTCCTGAGGTACCTCTCGGTAGGCAAAGAGCAGACAAGGCAACAATCGTTCCCAGTCTGGCTCCTGATCAGTAAAAGTACGGATCATGTGTTTGAGTGTCCCATTGAAGCGCTCACAGAGGCCATTGGTTTGGGGATGGTAGGGGGAAGCTGTAATGTGTCTTATGCCACACATGGACCATAACTGTTCGGTCACTTTGGCCATAAATTGGGGCCCTCGGTCAGACAAAATTTCCTGAGGAAACCCTGTCCTTGTAAAGATAGTCATTAATGCCCCTGCCACCTTAGGAGCTGAGATACTGGATAAAACCACCGCCTCAGGATACCTGGTGGCATAATCTACCATGGTGAGAATAAATTTCTTGCCGGTCTTGCTAACCCTAGCTAGTGGCCCAACAATGTCTATGGCTACCCTTTGAAATGGTATCTCCATCACAGGGAGTGACTGTAGGGGAGCTCTGCTATTTTTTTTAAACGGCTGGGTCCTTTGGCACGCATCACAGGATCGACAGTACTCTTTTACATCCTGATTTAATCCTGGCCAAAAAAATACCTCCACTACCCTACACAGAGTTTTCTTCTGCCCCAAATGCCCTCCCAGAGGAATCTCATGGGCTATTTGTAATACCTTGCCTCTATACTGTTGTGGGACCACTAACTGCTTTCGTGGTTCCCTTTCTACCTCATCCTTCCCAGGCACCTTGATTCTGTACAACAACCCCTGTTCCCATACAAAACTGTCTAGATCATCTACTGATTTGCCCCGGGCGGCCCTGTCCCTTATCCCTGCTAAAGTTTCATCTTCCTGCAATGCTATTCTAAGTTCTTCCCCCTTTGCCCAGCCTAAGGTCAATGTCGTAGCCAGCAAGTCACTTACCCTGGGTTCTGGGTATTCCGTCTGGTCCTGGTTCATCCTGCATCCATTGGCTCTGGTTTGAGCTCTTGTTAAGGGCTGTACATACTGGCTCACCATGTGACCCAAATCGTTCCCTAGCAAAACATCCGCAGGCAGGTTATCCATAACTCCTACCTCTGTAGATTTACTTCCAGTGCCCCAGTCCAATTGAATGCGAGCCATGGGAATGGGAAATTGTTTTCCCCCAGCAACCATAACCCACATTTGCCTCTGTATGCAGTCTGAGGTGCGCACCCATTTAGGTAGAACTACAGTGACTGCGGATCCTGAGTCACGGTAACCCACAGCCCTGTGACCCCGCACCCAGACTGGTTGTCTGTGCTGTTCCCCGGAGTCCTTCTGTGCTCTCCTCACCGTGTGGATCCCATGGCACCATCCCTCTGCTTCTGGCTCCCAGGGAGCTGCGTTGGGAGGTCCTGCTCCAGCATCCCATTCCCCCAGGTAATTCACTGCAGGCTGTCCTCTCTGATGCCTCTGAAGCTGAGGACAATCTCTTGCTATGTGGCCCTGCTGGTTGCACTTGAAGCACTCTCTATTGGGAAATCTGGGCTCTGGGTGTGCTCTGGGAACCGGTCCTGACTTGATACCCCGCTTTCCATATGCGTTCTGGGGCTGCGCCCAGGGCACATGGCTAGGCGCATTGCGTGCAATAGGGGCCTGTCGTGTTGTCCCCAAGTCTCTTGAGCCCCGGTCTGTATGCCCATTAGAGTTGGTAATCTGGGGAACTCTCTTAGTTCTGGTACTAACAAAATGGTCGGCCAGGCTAGCTGCCTGGTCCCCATCTACTGGCTTCTGATCCTGCAGCCAATCCCTCAATTCTGGTGCGCAAAGTTGCAAAAATTGCTCCATTAGCACTACCTCCAAAATTTGTTCTGCTGTGGTGGCCCCTTGTGTAGACCACCACTGAGTGCAGGCACGCCTTAGTTTACACATTACCTCAACATGAGTGTCCTCTGGTCCCTTGGTAGTGCCTCTGAATCTGGCCAAAAAAGTTGCAGGGGTTACGGCATATCTGCCTAGTAACACTGTACATAAATGGTTGTAATCCATGGCCAGATGTGGAGGAAGGGCCCGACAGGCTGCGCTGGCCTTTCCAGTCAACTTAGTCAATAGTAACTTGGCCCATTCTTCAGGAGGTATGTCCTGTACCTTACATTGTTGCTCAAACTCTTGGATAAATCCGTCAATGCTGTCTTTATCATCCTGGAACTGTTTAAAATTCTGATATGCCAGTTTGACTCTTACTGGCATCTCTGCAGGGTTGACCCCAAGCCTTTGCTGAGCTTGGACACTCACCCCTGTACGTTCTTCCTGTATTTGCTGCTTTATTAGGTTCAGTCCTTTAATTGCCTCTTCCAGCGTTATCTCCCCGGGGCAAAACTCCCTGGCTTCACTGAACCTGCGTCTTGCCTCCTTTAGGATATCATCTGGCTGTCCTTATTCCTGCTGAGATCTTGGGGTCCTTGGCAGTGTGCTTATCCCCTCACCCAACTCCTCTTGTTCCAGCTGTTCTGCATCATACCTTCTCAAGGCTGCTATCACATCTGCTGGTTGGTCCCTTTTCTTCCGGGGAATTCCTTTTAGTTTCTGCGCCTTTCTCAGTTCTGCTGAGGACATGTCCTCATACTGCTGTTCCATCCTCAGTCCTTTCCTCTAGAGTCTCCAACCGCTGCCACCAGTTATCAAGACCCACTCTCTGGCTGGGGTCTGTTGATCGGATTTGGGTGACTCTGGACTTTTGGATTACAGGAACATCATGTCTCAGCCCTTGGTTTAGACTGAGCAATATTGACAGTAAGTCTGACGAATCTTACTGCAAGCATATGTCCCTGGGTAAATAATACATCTGCACACAAAGTCTTGATGAAAATTATGAACCACCTTTTATTTTGGAACCACATATTTAAAACATTTCACACACACACAGTGGAGGGAGTGGCTACTCTTAGTCAAACCCTCATTCCCCTCTGGCCATTCTCACAGAAGTAATTTGTGGGAACTTATTAGTCTCCTCCCCCAGGGCCTTCCCCAGGCGTGGCTACTAGTTCATTTTGGTCTGGACCTCAGACTGGAAACATCCTGTATTGGCTCTTGAACTATGCCCCTGGGCTGGTGGTTGGGAAACCCCATACTATACTATTGTCCTGCGGTGCCTGGCAGTCTGGCAAATCTATTTGGTCTGCTATCTTCTTTGTTTACACTGAAGACCATATGGCCAACTCCTGACTGAGAGTTTATACAATGGGGGAGGGTTGACTAATTAAAACATAGCTATCACTCCACAATACAATATACAATATAATACTAACATATTATCCCCCAAAACACAATATACAGATGGAGGCGATTGGTATATAACAGTGCCTCCTGGTAGGCACAACTAGTGGCCAACTTGAGTTATGACAATGTACATTTTTATTTTTGGTGATTTTAGTTTTTTTTATTTTATGTTATGTAGATTTATGATTTTTGATGACTTTAGTTTTTTTGATTTCTGTAATTACAGTGGTGGGGAGGGGGTTATTAGGGGGTAGGTAGGTAGGTAGGTAGTGTATGTGTTAATAGGTTAGTGTAGAGGGTGTTTAGTTGATATTTAATGTTTTATTGGGGGGGGTATAGTGCAGTGTAGTGTTTATACTTAGTGTCATGATGGTCCTTGAGGACCGTCATGGCACTTATGTGGTTAATGTTGGGTTGTAACAGGCCCATAATGGTCATAATATACCCTTATGGGACTGATGGGGTTAAATAGAGGCTTACGAGGGTCTGGATAGACCCCCATAAGTGACCGGGTTAAAATGGTGTAGTGCTTACACTTTGGGTCATGAGGGTCCTGGATGACCCTCATGGCACTTATAGTGTTTTTACATGCGTTCATTACTGTGTTAGAGGGGTCTATATTGTTGAGGCACACAGTACACTCACATTGTGTGGCAAACAGCATTTCAACACTTTCTTTTATTGACCATCCTTTTTTGATGGGCAAGTCGCTAGTATATATATATATATATTACAGTAGTAAGGGGAAGTCTTCCCAAAGAGAAACATAGTTCACCTGCTATTCTTTATTATCTAAGATTCTCCAGCTGCTGGCCATCCTGAATTGAGCACATGGAGCACAAGTTAGAAGGATGAGAACAATAGTTTTGCAGACTAATACTATGCAGGAATTTAGGGCTTCTCAGTCTCATCCTTACAAACTGCCTGTTATGAGAACCAATTTGAAGGTTGTTGAAAAGCCCTCTGCTACATCTAGGCCTAGCATTATTCATTTTCAGCTGGATAGCCAGGTATTGACCATTCACCTCCAAAAAGTTAGCCTAGACCAAGACCTTTATGGGGCTTTTTCTAGAAGGTACCTACAATTTGATATTCTTCCCAACTCTGTTATCTTGCTGTGCATTGACAGGTCAGGGAGTGTAGGATCAGGAGGCATAGGCGTAGGCCTAGGCATAATAATGCAGAGATGAGGAGGACATTTTCTCTTCCTAGACTTAGTGCTTCTTTGATCAATAATGGCAACTGGACTAGAATGACACTTCTTTAAAAACTCCTGCTTCTTCATCTGTGCATATACAGAACTTCTTTCAACAAGAGGAAAGGTTTTGGGGCCTGCAAAATTACTATATTTCTTCTGTCTCTTTAATATCCACTAATGTTCTGGAGGGAATAGTGGGGATGTTTGGTTATGAGAGTTTCAGTTGGGATTGAAGCATGTTGTGTCTCAATTTGCAAAAAAAGGATATTATAAGTGGTCCTGTAATTGGTCGTCTTTTTCTGCAGCTAAATTGCAATAGGTGCTTTACCTCATGTTCAGTAAAGGATAAACCTTTTAAAGGATAAATTATTCTTCTAGTTATTCCTGACTAGTGTGCTCTGTGCGGGGTCTGTCCTACTGGGATGCATGTGTCACTGGAGCTCAAGGAGAAGATATGGATGTGACGAGACCAATCTCGCCACTGTACATTGGAGGAGCCTGGTTGCCCGCCTGGTGTCTTTTGACTATGTACCGGCATTTAAATACTTTATTTTCCTATGCAGAAAGACTTTGGTTCCATGGCCATTGAACTGTATGTATGTGGTCTGAGCGCCATTCAGTAATAATGTGTGCTCAGACCTAAGCTATCTGCAGATATGTTCTGGATTATAATATGTTGTGGTTATATCTGTAAAAATATTGTATTGTGTGGTATGCAGTCAAATATCTTTGGTCTCATACACTTGGTCAGGAGTTGCCCATCTGCCTCTTAATACTCTCTGCTAAAACACACAAGAGATAGCAATTCAAAAGGGTTTTAGCAAACAAGATGGCACCATGAACAATGGGGGTAAGGACTCTTGAATAATGAGATGGCCTGGGGTTTCCCCATACTCCCTGTGAGCCTAGGGATGTTACTCTCTCCACCGCCAGAGGTAGAATGAGCAGTTAGCCATGCCTAGTGGGTGGTTCCTGGGGGAGGGGACTCCTGGCTCCCACGCCTTAACCCTGTCTGATTGGTCAGAGGTAATTAGGGGTTGACCAAAGGTAGTCACTGCCCCTACTGTGTATGTGAAGTGTTTAAAAATGTGTGTTGTTTCAATAAAGGAAGTTCACTGCTTGACCCTCAAACACAGAGCTTATGTCTCGTTCTTGGGGGGATTCATGGTATGCTGTTACAGACTGACTGCCAGGAGTGTAAGCATCTTGGGGTGCTTTTCCTGTTCAGCTGCTAGCAGCTATTCTGAGGTTCCAGTTCCAGGCTTGGAGCATTTTCCCCTTGGATCCAGTTTGGGGGAATGGGTGTCCTGCAGTAGCTGTCCCTATATCACTGGACGGACAGATCAACTAAAACGGCCTTGGCAACCCCTTATATGTGTGGGGGTACCGTTACAATGAAAGAGTTCACTGAACAATTTTCCTTGCTTTCCCTGGATTGATACTTCAAAGTCAAAGAAGATGCTTACAAAAAGAGATAGACAAACCTAAGAAAAGATATGGGCATTTACCTAAAACATTTGTTAACTGGATGCAAGCTTTCATAATTTTTGCAAGCATTTTGAGCAAAACAAATTCAGGAAATGGCTCAGCCTTATTTTGTTATCTAGATGAAACTGCTAGCATCAACAGAACGTGTAGTATGGCCTGGTGGTCATACCATATGTTCAGTGGATGTTATCAGTTTTATCTAGATACAAACTAGGACTGGTAATCATATTTCAAGCATTTTCACCAGAGAACAGATGTAAGGGAAAAATACATTGGGATGACAGAGACTTTGGAAGTTGGATGAAGATTATCATGCTGTTGCGTGTTGGTTCCATCTTTTGTGGCATTTGCTGTCGGGGCTCAATTGCATATTCAAACACAACTGTTTAGTCTGTGGGTGCCAGCTCAGTTAGGAAGAATACATCCATGACTAAGCCTCTACTCTGGGCAGAGTGGATGTGGACCAAAAGTGGTCACCATTTGTAATGGGCTTTCATCTAGCTTTCTCATTCCTTTTCATGAATCAGCAATTTTGAGATGCTCTGATAATTTGAAATCTGCTAAAGAATTCTCACAGTTAGTTTTGGTAAAATTGTCCAAGGAGGTTCCTTTAGGAACAATAGAGGGGCATACCCTTTAGTTAATTATGATATATACGTAGAGTCTGCGTTTAGACTTCTGCAAGTGCACCCTTTTAGTCACCACTTGCTCTTGATTTCAGGATAGTTACCATCGGTAATAGGTTTTTATATGTTCACCATCAGTAATGGGTTTTCATCTGGAGTTCTCATTCCTTTTCCCGATTCAGCAATTGTGAGAAGCTCTGCAAATTTTAAATCTGCTAGCGAATTCCCACAGTTAATTTTAGAAAAATTGTCTAAGGAGATTCCTTTTGGAAGAATAGTGGGGCCTTCCCTTTAGTTAATAATGATATATACACAGAGTCTGCATTCGTTTTGACTTCTACAAGGTCACCCTTTCAGCTCCAAACTCTTTACTTGAAAATTCACAATGTAGCTGAAGCCAAAAAAGTGACCCTCTGCCTCATCCAGACTCCTTTAGGCAAGCATAACATGTTGTTTCATAATACAGACAAGTAGAATTTGTTCCAGAATCTTTCTGTGGTGACAGTTCAACTTCAAAAGTCAAGTCTTTGATACAAGCATGCAACATGGAATTGGATCTCAAATGAAGCGGGCAGCAAAACACATGTTTTGCTTAGTATGATTTGGGATTTGAGTTTCCCAAGGTCTGGTAAAGAACCTTGCATTTCTGTAATTGTTTCCTTTGAGTTTTTATTTGGTTGGCTTACAGTAAAGTGTGGCAAGAATGGGAATAATTCATGGTACTCTAGAGCAATAAGCATGAAATTAAAGTTTTGGTGTAATTTATATTACATTGCTTGGAGAGAGAATTATTCCCGTCCGGGTTGGAATGCAGGGTTCACCCAATATCATCAATGCCAAGATCTCAAATTGCAGAAGTCCTCAACAAAGAAAATGGTGAACAAAAAGCGGGTATTTTAAAGACTTGACAGCTAACATGTACTTGCTAAACGATGGTGTTCACCTGAGTGAAATTCTGTGTTCAGAGTGTTTGATTTTGGCATGTGTAATCGAGAAAATATGCCATTTGGTATGTTTTCTTCCATTTTGCATTTAGTTCCCCCGGTGGACCTATTAAATTCCAGGATTTGCAGAAGTTACAGAGCCATCACATATTTAGTTGTGAGCGTACGGGCCGTTGCTCACGCTTGCGGGCTCGCGTAGCGAGCCTGCAAGAACTGCGTCCCTCGCAAAGCATCCCAACGTCCCCGCAAATGCAGATCCTCGCGAAGCGAGGGTCCACATTTGCGGAGGTGGAGGCTCAACGTCGGCTGTGTTTTAACACACACATACACACACACGACTTTTTAACAAAATAAACCCAACTTCCCAGCCAACAAAAACCCAACAACGTCTCCGCAAATGCGGATCCTCGCGAAGCGAGGGTCCGCATTTGCGGTGGTGGAAGCATCCCAACGTCGGCTGTGTTCACACACATAGTTCACAGTACATACACATGTACTTTATAACAAAAAAAACCTCAAAGGCCCCTCACACCCGCTTACACCCAGACACACACAAGCAAGACTTAACAAAAAAACAGCAAAAAGGGCCCTTCACACGCTCTTAACACACATACGCACGACTTAGAAACAAATACACTGCGTCGTACACGTCAAAGCTAACTGCGTATATCGCAAAAAAATACGACAACATCGCAACAAAATACGGCCGCATCGGAAAAAAATACGGCCGCGAAAGACCCATTACAAACGCCGCGCATCAAAACATCACAAACACAAGAAATAAACACAATGAACACATAAAAAGCTTACTTACAGCAAGGGGGGGCATCAGGCACCTCGAAAAGTTCATTTACACGTCCATTTAAGTTAAAAAAAATGAGTTTAAACGGCCGAAAATCGGCTAAGCGAGAGAAAAAATGGCAGACAAACAAAACGAAAACGAGGCTTCAGACGTAACTACACTGCAGTAACTCGGAAAAATGAAACACATACTATGCGGAACGTACCACAGTCACAGTTGAAAACCATTTTGAACACTACTACGCACAAAATGGCGGATGGAACGCAAATTGTAAGCTGGAACGCAAATAGCGCATGCGTATTGCGTTATAACGTTCTGAGGCACTTGAAAGTTTAAAAACATACTGCCTACTTTCCAGAAATTTCTACAAGGTTATAAATACTGCCTACTTTCCAGAAATTTCTACATTTCTACTCAGGTGATGAACAGAGTGACTTCAGAGTTAACTGCTGCTCTTACTTCAGAAGATAATTGTTTCCTAATTTACTACTTTACATTGTGCAAATTACAACTGAGAGGTAAGCTATAATATATTACATTTTATTATAAAGACACCACAAAAAAAAAAAAGAACTATGAAAATGTGATTTATGTAGTGACATAGTCACACGCACATTTATGTCTATCATGTATAATGACATGTGACACGCACATTTATGTGTGTAGGCCCACAAAAAAAATAATGTTCATTTAACAAAAAAAAATGTGATTTATGTAGTGACATGTCACACGCACATATATGTGTATCATGTATAATGACATGTGACACGCACATTTATGTGTATTGCCCCTGCAACAAAATGATCTTAAAACAAACTAATTAAACAACTACATTTAAATGACATTACAAAAAAAAAAAAATTAATATTAAAATATGAGTCATGTATACTGATATGTGACACGCACATATATGTGTATCATCTATAGTCACATGTCACACGCACATTTATGTCTGTTGGCAAAAACAAAAAATAAGGTTCATTTAACAATTAAAATATGATTCATGTTTAGTGATATGTCACACGCACAGAAAAATATTACATTGAACTCTGAAAATGTGCTTCATGTATGTGACATATGTGTGTAGCCCCCCCAAAAAAATAATGTTAATTGAAAATAATTACAGAAGTATATTTAAATGACATTAATTTAGTGCAATTCAATATATTACCTAAAACTCAATCTTTCTACTTCTTTTAATATTCAAACAGACTCTGCATCAACAGCGTCACTCAACAATTTGCACCGTGCATTGTGAAGCACAATCCCTTTTAAAGAACACCAACAAAGAAGAACAGGTAAGATAGAACAAGACATTAAATGCTGAAAAGGCCATGCTTTGCTAAATCAAAAACAAGAAATATACAATTAACCATTTCACTTTCTTTTTCAAACAGACACTACAAGAAGACCGGCGGATTAAGATTGGCAGGAGGGGAGCCTCTGTCATTCGACACTTCAATCAAGGTAAAGTATTAAGTATAAAAAAAAGAAACAAACTATGAGCCTCATTCAATTGTGAGTTGGCCAATTGAATAGGGCTCTATATAAGCACATAACATATTTTTTATACAGAACTTTTTAGTTACTGAACTTCTATCCAAAATCAAGGTCTTCACTAACTAAAAACTTCCGTCAAAAAATATGTTATGTGCTTATATAGAGCCCTATTCAATTGGCAAAATTGCAATTGAATGAGGACCTATATATCTTTAATGCCCGAGGGCCTCATTTAAATGTGATTTGCCCATTTCAATAGGGCTCTATATAAGCACAGAGCATATTTTTTTACTGAACTTTTTAGTTAGTGAAGACCTTGCTTTTGGATACAAGTTCACTAACTAAAAACTTCTGTAAAAAATATGCTCTGTGGTCATATTCAGCCCTATTCGATAGCCCAAAACGCAATTGAATCAGGCCCCGACAATATAACAAATGCAGCAACCAAAGGCCCTCATTCAATTGCTATTTGACCAATTGAATAGCGGTCTAAATAAGCACATAGCATATTTTTTTTAAAGAAGTTTTTAGTTAGTGAAAACCTTGATTTTGGATAGATGTTGACGAACTAAAAACTTCTTTAAAAAAAAAAATGTTACGTGCTTATTTAGACCCCTAAAGCCTCATTCAATTCCAAGTTGCCCAATTGAATAGGGCTCTATATAAGCACATACAAAAAAATTTAAACAAACTTTTTAGTTACTGAACTTCTATCCAAAACCAAGGTTTTCACTAACTAAAAACTTCTGTCAAAAAAAAATGTTATGTGCTTATATAGTGCCCTATTCAATTGACAAACTTCTAATTGAATGAGGACCCTATTGAATTGGCCAAACTGCAATTGAATGAGGCCCAAAGTATGCAACATATGGTACACACAAAGTGGTACACACAAAACAGGATTGTAACAAACTCAGACAAACAAATAGCAAACTAAATTAACTTTCCTTTTCAATGTTTAACAACCTATAAGCATTAGAAAAAAGCCTAAATAAGCATACCACAAGTGGTGCGCACCAAAGAGGATTGTACAAAAACTCACAGAAACACATAGCAAAGTAAATTAATATTCTTATTTAATGTTTAACAACCTATAAGCCTTAGAAAAAAGCCTAAATAAGCATACCACAAGTAGTGCTCACCAAACAGGATTGTACAAAAACTCACACAAACACATAGCAAAGTAAATTCATATTCTTATTTCATGTTTAACAACCTATAAGCCTTAGAAAAAACCCTAAAGAAGCATACCAAAAGTGGTGCGCACCAAACAGGCGTGTACAAAAACTCACACAAACACATAGCAAACTAAATCAATATTCTTATTTCATGTTTAACAACCTATAAGCCTTAGAAAGAAGCCTAAATAAGCATACCAAAAGTGGTGCGCACCAAATAGGATTGTAGAAAAACTCTCACAAACACATAGCAAACTACATTGATATTCTTATTTCATGTTTAACTACCTATAAGCCTCAGAAACAAGCCTAAATAAGCATAGCAAAAGTGGTGTGTACTAAACAGGATTGTCGAAAAACTCACACAAACACATAGGAAACTAAATTAAGATTCTTATTTAATGTTTAAGAACGTATAAGCCTTAGAAAGAAGCATAAATAAGCATACCACTTTTGGTGCGCACCAAACAGGATTTAAAAAAAATTCACACAAACACATAGCAAACTAAATTAATATTCTTCTTTAATATTTAAGAATCTTTAACAACCTATAAGCCTTACAAAGAAGTCTAAATAAGTATACCAAAAGTGTGGAACAGAAAATAGGATAATGCTAAAACCAGTGCAATCATATACAAAATAATTCACAAAAAAATAATTACAGTATAAAAAAATTATCTATGCAATATAAAAATACATTTAAAGTATTTTGAAAAGGTTGCACAAACAAATAAATAGTAGAAAAATTCACCATAACAGATACAGTACACAGAAATAATGTAATTTTTTAGTAAATACAAATACATTCAAATCAAATAACATTTTTATTTTTATTTTACAACAGATACTGCGTGAAGAACATCGGACCAGGAGTTTCAACTGAGGACCAGACCAGCGGGCGAGGACTTTCAACAGAGGACTGCACCATCGGACCAGGACTTTCAACACAGGACTACACCATCGGACCAGGACTTTCAACACAGGACCAGACCATCGGACGAGGACTTTCAACAGAGGATTACAACATCGGACGCGGACTTTCCACAGAGGACCAGACGATTGGACGAGGACTTTCAACACAGGACCAGACCATCGGACGAAGGCTTTCAACACAGGACCAACAAAGATTCTGCTTGAAATCAAACTTCAACCAAGGTACAGTATAACAAGTAAAAAAAGAGAAACATAAATAAATATCTTAGCTTTGTATCGATGTCAACAGAAAATAAAATTTAAAAAAACCCACCAGTAACTATAACTTTGAAAAAAATATAACTAACAAATTTTTCTGCTATCTCTTCTTTGTCTTTTAGGGCCAATAATCTTTAACAGTAAATACAAACTTCAATGTAGCCAGAAAAAAATAATGCATACTCCAAAAAAAGGCTCTAAACACAGACTCTATACAATTTCTCATTGGACATTTCCAGTCCTACACCCTCATTGAATTGCCATTTGACAAATTGAATAGTGCTGTAAATAAAACCATAACATTTTTTTTCAAAAAACTTTTTTGTTAGTGAAAACCTTGCTTTTGGATACATGTTTACTAAATAAAAAATTATTTCAAAAATTATATGATGACCTTATTTAGATCTCTATTCAATTGACCAAATTGAAATTGATTAAGTATAAAATGTAAACACACTGTTGATAACAATTTTTGATGAAAACAAACTTAACATCTCAAAATAAACTAAAGATACATTATTTTATTTTTACAGATTAACATGGCTGATAACGAGAGTAAACAAGAAAAGAAAAGACGCCAAGCTAGAGAACGACGACAGAGAGCAGACAGCCACCAGACACCGGAGAAGAAGGAAATTCGATGAGAAAAAGAACGTAAAAGAAAAGCAAAAGACTGTCACCTGCAGAAATTAAAGATATGACAAAAAAAAAAACAACAAGCAAATAAAGCATTTACAACCTGTTGCTGAAACATCAGATGACATTTTAGCTGAAAAAATACAAGGAATACAAAAAAAAGCAACGAAAAAAACAAAGCATTTAGAACCGGTTCATGAAACATTACATGACATTTTACCTCAAACAATACAACATATACCAAGAAAAGCCACGAAAAAAACTAAACATTTAGAACCTGTTGAAACATTATATGACATTTCACCTGATGAATATGAAAGTCAAAATCCAATATGCTTTGCAAATTGTCCTTTACTCAAGTCTTTAGCAGTAGAGGTTCATAGTTGTGGGGACATGACTACTCAATGTCAGTTTTGTGAGGCTTATTATTTTAAACATGAGAGACCCAGAGATGGCCAATTTATTAGTTGCTGTCAAAAAGGCAAGTTCAAACTTCCAGAAAGGAAAGAATTTCCTATCTATTTACAAAACATTATGACTGCACCTACTTTTCCAAACTACAAAAATTTTGAAACAAACATAAGATCTTACAATAGTGCCATATCCTTTGCATCTATGGGGGCAACATTAGCTGCTAATGTACCAGGACATGGTCCTTACTATTTTAAAGTCCAAGGACAAATTTATCATCGCACTTCCCATTGACATCCAGAGGAAGGAGATCAAAGAAAATTTGCTCAACTATATGTCCTAGATACAATGGAAGCTGTTGACCATCGTATGCAGATGGAAGAAAATAAAAAATGCTTACACAGTGTTTTTATAGAGCTAAATAAAATTATGGACAACAATCCCTACAGTAAAGCTTATAAAAAATTGGCAGAAGTAGAAAATGAACAACTACTTCATGCACAAAGACATCAATTACCAATGCCCAAGGTTAATATGGTGCTTAAACGAGACAGACATACTGATAAACGTCGTTATAACTTGCCAACATCAAATGAGGTTGCAATAGTGTTTCAGAATGATGAAGGAGAACCACCATTTAAAAGAGACATTAGAATATATCCCAGAAATGAGGAGCAACCGTTCATTAATATGAGTATCTTAAGTCCAAATTTAGATCCAATGACATATCCCATCTTTTTCCCACACCGAGAAGCAGGTTGGCAACCAAAATTAACACTTCCCAGTTACCCAAATGCTAAAGCCAGAATCCGAAATAATGTTTCTATGCTTGAATTTAAAGTAGCTCAAATTGCCATTCGACATGGATTTAATCCAATTTTATGTGGTGGAAAACTAACCCAACAAGGGATTATTGATTCTTATTTGCAAGTTGAGGCAAATAATTTAAACTTTATCAAATATCAACAAGATAAACTCCGTGTAGAACAATATTCTGGACTCATGGACTATGTTGCTGACGTGGCTACAAGCAGAGACATGACAGCTGGCAAAGCCATCATTTTACCATCTTCCTTTCAAGGATCTCCTCGAAATATGAGAGAAAGATACAATGATGCTATGGCTATTGTCACCAAATTTGGCAAACCCGATTTATTTATGACATTTACATGTAATCCACAATGGCCAGAAATTACACAAAATCTACTTCTTGGACAAAGTGCTTCAGATCGACCAGATTTAGTAGCCAGAGTTTTTAAGATTAAATTAAATGAATTAATACGTGACTTCACTATAAATCAGTTATTTGGCAAATGTCTTGCTTATGTATATACCATTGAATTTCAAAAAAGAGGCCTTCCACATGCACATCTTCTAATAATACTTCAAGAAAAAGATAAATTAGATACTTTGGACAAAGTGGATGCAGTCATTGTTGCTGAACTACCAGATCCAGAACTATATGGTAGACTATATGAGATTGTTACTCATCGCATGATTCATGGACCCTGTGGTGACCTTAATCCACAATCACCATGTATGGAAAATAGTAAATGTTCCAAAGAATTTCCAAAAGATTATAGAGACAAAACCTATGCCAATTGTGATGGATATCCACTTTATAAAAGAAGAGAAGGAGATAGTGCCATTATTCATGGAAAAAAAGTGGACAATAGATATGTAGTACCCTACAATCCACATTTACTCATGAAGTACAATGCCCACATCAACGTAGAAGCCTGCACTTCCATCAAATCCATTAAATATGTCTACAAATATATTTACAAAGGCTACGATGCAGCTACTGTAGTCGTCAAAAGTGCAGACAACCCTGAATGTAGTGAGTTAGTACATGATGAACTTGCATCTCATGTAGATGCTCGCTATGTCAGTGCGCCAGAAGCTATGTGGCGGATTTTAAAATTTGAAATGCATGATAGATCACATGCAGTATATAGGTTAGCAGTACATTTGCCACAACGACATTTAGTCTATTTCCATGCTGGAAATGAAATGAATGCATTGGCCCAAAGTGAAGATCGTCACACTACACTAACTGCATGGTTTGAATTAAATTCCACTGATTTTGAAGCAACACAATACTTATATATTGAAATTCCATATCACTATGTTTTTGTGAATGGATTATGGAGAACAAGAAAAAGCAGAGGCAATAAAATAATTCCAAGAATTTATACAGTCAGTCCAAGAGATGTTGAACGTTTTTGCTTACGGATATTACTTTTAAATGTTCCTGAAGCACAAAGTTTTGAACACTTAAGAACTGTTAATGACATTGTATATGAATCCTTCCATTTAGCTGCAAGATATAGAAACTTACTAGCGGATGATACAGAATGGGAAAGATGTTTAGAAGAAGCAGCACAATGTCAAATGCCACGACAGATGAGAGAACAACTTTATGCGACGATACAATGAACCCATTGCACACTTAAAAGCGTTAATGGAAATCCAAGAAGTATTTTTAACTCATGGATTAAGTTGTGCAAGTTTTAATTTGCCTGATCCAGGTCTTATAGATGACATAAACTTTGAAGACTATGACATTCAACTACAAGCAGAAAGAACACAAGAAAGACTTGCAACTTTAAATACATTACAATTGCAAGCATTTAATGCCATTAAAAATGCAATAGATGATGACATGGTGACAGAGCGTTATTTCTATCTTGATGGACCTGGCGGATCAGGAAAAACCTATCTGTATAATTTATTAATGAGTTCAGTACGAGCACAAGGTCAAATAGCAATGGCGTTTGCCACTACTGGAATTGCTGCACTTTTGTTAGAAGGTGGAAGAACTGTTCATAGTGGATTTAAACTGCCAGTGCCTATTTTAGAAACTTCTGTGTCAGATATTCGCATGACATCATTACAAGCAAAGAAATTGAACAAATGTAAATTAATTATAATAGATGAGGCCACAATGATGTCATGCTATGCCCTCCAATGTATTGACCCTTTGCTACGTGAAGTCATGGATAATACTTTTCCATTTGGTGGAAAGGTTATGTTGTTAGGTGGCGATTTTAGACAAACACTACCTGTCGTTGTACATGGAAATCGAACTGACATTATTGAAACATGTATAAAGTCAAGTACACTATGGAAACATTTTACCCATCTTCAACTGAAACAAAATATGAGATCAGAAGGCCAAACTGATTTCAATGATTGGCTTATTAAAATTGGAGAAGGCAGAACAGAAAAAATACTACATTTACCTGATGACACTGTAGAGATCCCACCTCATATGATTTGTCAACAAGATATTATATCCACTATATTTGAAGGTAGCATAAATAACCAGGAATATTCCGAGCTTGCCAACCAAGTCATACTAACGTGTAAAAATAAGGATGCATTAATCCTCAATAATGAAATCTTTAAAAAAATTAATGCACCACAAAGAAATTATCACAGTGCTGATTCTGTACTTGCTGATGACAATGAAAGTCAGGCCAACTTTTCGACTGAATTCATAAACTCACTAACTCCTTCTGGAATGCCCCCACATATTTTGCAGCTAAAGAAAGGTGCAATTATTATGTTACTGCAAAATATGAACCCCAAAAAAGGCCTATGTAATGGGACAAGATTAATTGTTCAACAATTAAAGGACCATTTTATAGATGCTGAAATTTTAACTGGGACCCATAAAGGAGAGAGAGTTTTCATACCAAGAATAGATTTAGCACCAAGTGAAAGTAGTCTCCCTTTCATACTTCAAAGAAGACAATTTCCCATTATTATGGCATTTGCCATGACCATCAATAAATCACAAGGTCAAACTTTCAAATCTGTGGGTATTTTCCTGGAAGAAACAGTATTTGCACATGGTCAATTGTACGTTGCGTTGTCACGGTGCAAAAATCCACAGGCTATTAAAGTTTACATTGAAAAGAATGAAAGTCAAGGTGATTTATTAGAAGATGGACGTATTTTTACTAAAAACATTGTCTACTATGAAGTACTATAACTTTTCAGTAAACAAAGAAAACACAAGGAAAACAAATTAAATAACATTCAAAAATAATAAACAAGAAACAATTTCAGTCATGATTTATGGAAAGACTCTTTATGGATGATTCACCTCACAAAACACTTGCCTTGCAACTACATATGTTATAATTATGTTAAAATGTTAATTAACTATGTTACTGTTTCTAATGTTACAAGTTGGGAAAACAATATTTTAACGGTCTTTACTTCAACATATTACAAAGTTCATGTTAACAGCTCAACCACGTTTTAAGACACAATGGTAATATTGTCTGTTATGTTAAGATTACTCCCTGTATTAATGTTTATCGACAGTTCATGTGGTCAGAAAGGAATTTATTTAATTGGGTACATTTTAAAGAGAGTTTTCACTGTTTGCCTTCCTCTGCATTCAATGTATATTGAAGTTAACAATTATTCGGATAGAAATTGCATGTTAAAAAACCATTGCCTCAAGTTTAAAATATTGATTACTTTAAAGTTAAAATGTTTTTACATTCAAATGTTAATACTTTTAATACAAAATTATGTTAAAAAATGTATTCACTATGTTACTGTTTATAATGTTCAAAGTTATACAAATGTTTTGTCAAGTCCCAAAGTTACACAAATAATAAAGTTAAAGTTTAAAAAAATACAATTTCAAGTTTCTTACTTACATATATTACAAAGTTCAGGTTAAAATTATGTACGTTTCAACAAGGGTTTTTACTGTTTGCTTTCCTCCGAATTTTCATGTATATTGAAGTTAACAATTCTTCATATACAAATTGCATGTTAAAAAACCATTGCCTAAAGTTGGCAATAATGATTAATTTCAAGTTCCACTATTATTACATTCAAATGTTAATACAAAATGCTTTACAAATTATTGTTCACCAAGAGAACATTTTACAAAACTAAACATCTTTTAATATCACAATACAACTGTCACATATATATATTAATAACTAAACAACTTTCCTAACATACACATCTCATTGCCGTCATTTTTTGACGGGCAAGTCGCTAGTTCAATTAGAAAAGCCTGCAACAATCCATCTCCCCTTACAGGAACATTACACAATGTGTAGACTTTTTATTGAGACATTGGTTAGAAAACAGGGTATTCCTAAGGGGACCTGGTTGTCTCAGATATGCATTAGCAACCCCACAGCAAAGGGAATAATTAGTGGAATCTATTATATATTCAACTCGCCAAAGTTATCAATTAAAGATAATTATATCAAAGATTGGGAGGCAGATATGGGAAAATGCTGGGAGGATGGAAAATGGAGGGTCTCCTGGAGGAATATCTATAGAGGCTCTCTAAATCATAGCATACTGGAAGCCGCAATTAGTATTACACCGCACCTATCTTACCCCTGAAAGAATGGCGAAATGGACGCGCTCTGTAGACCCAAACAGTTTCAGGGGTTGTAAGACCATCGGCTCATTTATCCATATGTAGTGGGAATGTCCTAGGGTTAGACAAATCTGGACAGGGATCTCTCGAGTGGCTTCTGAGCTGTTCCACTTTCCAATACACGAAACTATAGAAACCTGTTGGCTGAGGATACTAGTGACGTCACACTTTCAAGCACAAAATAGACTCCTTCAATTTTCATATTTAGCTTCCAAATCTCATATAGCTAAACAGTGGAAACAGAGGGATCTGAATTTTCAATCAATCATGGATAAATTGGATTATATCACTATAAATGAATGAATTTCTCACTCTTTGGAAGATGCAATGAATACATTTAATTAAGCGTGGGGTGTTTGGTTGAAATTTAGGGAATGACCAAATAGATATATACAGTTGTTATACCCCAAGTTTGTGTAAAGGGGAAAGGAGGGACCGGCTACTTCAGAAAGAGCAGTAAGACGGTAAAGGAGAACACAGTGTTGTTAGTGCTTTAATGTATTACGTAGTCCGCATGGGAACCATCTCCATTCATATTTTATTTTATCATTTTCCAACATTTTAAACATAAAACTAAAAAACAAAATTGGTCACCATAGTTACCTACTTCACAAGATTAGACATTCGGCAAATGTATTAGGGCCCAGGTAGTTAGTCTCATGTCCATTTTGTTATTCACCGTAAACTTTATACAGACAGGCTTTCTGTGCTGTAAACTATTTTTTATCTTAAAGCCAAATAAATGTGTTGAGAGGCAATATGATCTCAGACAAACATAACCTTGAGATATTTACTGTTTCTAATTTTGAGATAATGTAGCTACTTTTACAATATATGAATGTAATACGCCATCTTGGAAATGTAACCCATTGTATGCAGTATTACTGCAGATATCTTTGTAAGCAACCTTTGCTGTGAGAGGACTCCTTGTACTCTGTCATCATTATTCAGATCTCCTGAAATCTAGCAGCCTGGTAGAAGGTAATCAATAGGCTATGTCTTTTAGGGTGTTGTAGCCAATTGCTGTTGCTCTTTGGTACTTTCCACAAGGTTTATTATTCCCATATGAAATACTGTTATTATGTTATTGTTTATTCCATTCAGGCGCAGAGTCCACTCAGGGAGGAAGTTTATGGAATGGGCAAGAACTGCTCATTTGTTCTACTGTTTATTCCTTTGTAACTTTGATTAAAAGAAGCTGTGACCCATTTTCTACCACATATTTAAATGTGTTTATATTTACTGTATCTTTTTTTTTGCTTATGTGGTTGCAAGCCAATTGTCCCTAGTTGACGATGCAGAGCGAAATATAATGTGGGAGAGATTTAGTTGTGAAGCTTATATATGCATACAGGCTTATTGATGCTGTGTTTGTATTGTAAGAGATGTATTAAAGAGACAAACATAGAAATAATTCATGAACAATGATGTCATTAATGTTGGCATATTGGGGATTCACTGATTAAGTCATTTCAATTTTTACATTATCAGTGACAAACAAGGGGTGGAGTTTTTTGCGTTCAGTGGCAATCCATTTAACATCACAATGATCCAAGTTTATGCTCCAACCATGGCTGCTGAGGAGGCTGAAGTTGTCCAATTCTACAAGGATCTCCAACACCTCATAGATATAACACCAAAAAAAATGTAACTCCTACAATAAGTGATAAGAATGCTAAAGTAGGGAAATAATAAGTTCCTGGAAAAATGTGCAAGTTTAGCCTTGGAGTACAAAATGAAGCAGGTCAGATTTTAGTAGAATTCTGTCAAGATTATTCTCTGGTCATAGTAAACTCCCTCTTACGATAGCTTCAGAGACAATTTAACACATGGACAAAACCAGATGGACCTAGAGCTGATTGTGGCTCAGATCCTGATCCTATTATTGCAAAGTTCATAATTACACTGAGAAAAAGAAGGAAAATAATCAGAACAAGCAAATAAGATGAACTGGCTGACTACAGATGATTTGAAAGTAGATCAAGAAAGAAGAAAATGAAAGGTAGTGGATTGAATGCAGATTCCAGAGGATAGAAAGAAGAGACACAGATGCATTATATAATGATCTATGTAAAGAGATGGAAGAAGATAACATAATGGAAAAGTTAAGATATCCCTTCAAAAAAATTGAGGATTTCAAAGGAACATCTTATGCCAAAGTAGGTGTAATAGAAGACAAAGTGGTAGAGACTTAACAGAAGAAGTTGGATGAAGAAGGATCTTAACAGCACTGATAATCTCAGTAGTTTGCCAAAGGAGTTGAACCAGACATCCTGGAGAGTGAAGTGAGATGCACCCTAGGAAGCCTTGCTGATAACAAAGCTGCAGAAGTTAATGGAAACCCAGCTCAACTGTCCAAAATCCTAAAAAATTATACTGTGAAAGGATTGCTTAGATTATGCACACAAATTTGGAAAACTCAACAGTGGCCAGCAGACTGGAAAAGATCACGCTACATCTCGGTCACAAAAAAGACAGTGCCAAAGAGTGCACTCATTTCACATGTCACCAAGGTAATGCTTCCAATTCTGGAAGCTCAGCTCCAGAGATATATGGACCAATAATTACCAGATGGGCAAGTAGGGTTTAGCAGAAACAGAGACACAAGAGTTCAAATAGAGAAAGCAAGAGAGTTTCAGAAAAACATTTACCTCTGCTTCATAGACTATTCTAAAGCAAAATGTGGTTGTTAAAAAAAAAAAAAAAAGTTGTTAAAGATATGTGGGAGACTATTGTACAAACTAAGAGATACATGAATTGCAGTAAATATCTGCTCATGGATTGAGAGCTGGCTAAAAAACAGGAAGCAAAGGGTTGTTGTAAATGGAACATACTCCAATTGGACTAATGTGGTAAGTGGGGTTCCACAGGGTACAGTATTAGGTCCTCTCCTTTTTAACATATTTATTAATGACTTAGAGGTAGGATTGGAGTGTGGTGTCTCCATTTTCGCTGATGACACAAAGTTGTGCAAGGTAATTAAATCAGATAATGATGTGCTTTCCCTCCAAAGGGATTTACATAAAATTGAGGAATGGGCATCTAAATGGCAGATGAGATTTAATACAAATAAATGTAAAGTTATGTATCTGGGAAGGAAAAATAGCCATGCAAATTATAATCTTAATGGAGCAAATCTAGGTGTATCCGATATTGAAAGGGATTTGGGAGTGCTTGTGGACAACCATCTAGGTAACAGTGCTCAAAGCCAAGCAGCAGCTGCAAAGGCAAATAAAATATTAGCATGTATTAAGAAAGGTATAGAAGCAAGGGAAGCAAATATAATTCTGCCACTATACAAATCTCTAGTACGCCCTCATTTGGAATATGGAGTACAATTTTGGGCACCACTTCATAAAAAGGACATTTCAGAGCTGGAAAAGGTACAGAGGAGGGCAACAAAACTAATAAGGGGAATGGAGGGGCTAAGTTATGAAGAAAGACTAACCAAATTAAACTTATTTTCTCTAGAAAAAAGGCGTCTAAGAGGAGATATGATTACCTTATATAAATACATCCAGGGTCAGTATAAAGATTTGTCAAAGGAGCTTTTTGTGCCAAGAGGTTTTCAACTGACAAGTGGACACCCCTTGAGGTTAAAAGTAAAAAGATTCCACCTTAAAGAAAGAAAAGGGTTCTTCACAGTCAGGGTGGTTAATCTGTGGAATTCTCTACCAAGGAAGTTGGTGACAGCGGATTTGATAGATAACTTTAAAAGGGGATTGGATTTATTTCTAATTCAGAAGGGAATTCTGGGTTATCCTGGATAATTAGAGAGAGTGTATTGATCCAAGGAGAAATTCGTTGGCCAGTATATGGGGTCAGGAAGGAATTCATTTTTTCCCCCTTTGAGACGATTGCCTATGTTTCACTTGGGTTTTTTTCTGTTTGCCTTCCTCTGGATTAATTACTAATTTAAATAAATAAATAAATAAATAGTTGATTAATAATTAATTAGCAATTAACAACTAATTAATTAATAACTAATCCTCATATTGCAGATCAGAGGAGATCTTAAAAGTTTGAACTTGATGGACTGAAAGTCTTTTTTCAACCTTAATTAATAAGTAACTATGTAATTTATGAGATCATAGACATGAGTAGGAGCAGAAGAAAATGGAGGCAACACAAATAAGAAGTCAGAGACCAGAGAGTATGTAATAGTAGGCAAGATCGGAGACTAGGAGTATGTCCAGTTTTTATGTTGCCCTCGGCCAATTCAGATTTGTGTGCCACCTTCCATGCCCCATTTACTACTACACATTACCCATTGCTACACAACAAATTATAGGTATTATCAAGAGAGACCAACTGGACCAACTAGTGAATGGATCCAAATGATTAGGTCCTCTCCTCTACAGATATTTGTGTATGGGTGCTAGGGATTCCCATTTATCTGAGCTCAAACAGCACTTAGTCTCAAAACAGATAACGTTCAACAGTCACTGTTGCCATGGCAATCTGCAACACCACAATCTTCACATCACAGGTATTTGTGTGTTTATATATATCTGTAGACATTTCTTGCATGTACACACATTATTTCATGGCACTGGCCAGCTTTCCCATGAAAATGTGCTGCTCTAGGCCTCACAGGCAAAGGCAGGAACTCACCACTACAGGAGGGAATGTGAATATTTGTTCTGTATATAATATTTTTTAGTAATATAATACAACATATATTCAAATATATTATACAGAGTTTTTTATTTATTTACTATTTAGTTCTATTAAAATATAAGCCAATAATTATTCCCTGAAGATTTCTTCTAACAATTCATGAAAACATTTTAACCAAACTAAGAATATTGGTTTCTTGGAAAATGGAGTGAAATGGAAGTTTCTTTAGTCACTCTCCTTGTCACTTTAAGAAAAGTTTTTTTATTGTATTTAGTAGACTGAAAATATCTGCTTTTCCCTCAAATTGATAGCTGTTAAAAGTTTGATAATACTTATGAATACATTTCTGAACAAATTGGAAAAGGTACATCTGCAAAATAAAGTGACTTCAGTGTGATATGATTTGTAAAGATAATGGATAGTGTTTGATATGCAGTTAACTCCCATTTCATTGTGTGATAAAATAGTTACTATAGAAAAATGCTTTTGACAGAATGGTAAACAACATTTACCTAGCTCAGAAAGGCATCTAGAGTATTATGTAAAGTACAATTTACTCACCAATAATGTAACAATGGTCATGGCAGATTATAATGTTTTTCTTTTGTATGACATCCAAGGGCTAGATATCATTCCAATCAGAAACCAGGTGGTATATTTGCAGCATTTTATCCAGCAATCACATTGAAAGAGAAGTTATTTGTTATGTAACAGCTGATCTGTATGCTAATTAATTAGAGCAGTTCAATTTCAGATCACAGCACTCATACAGTCACAACCAGCAGATCTGCCAGTAAAATGTACACAGTTTGTCCCATATCTGTAAATGATTTCCCAAGATTTTATATACCTACTAGCGACTTGCCCGTCAAAAATGACGGCATGATATAGTTCGATAAATTGTGTCTCAATCCCCACCCTCCCTCCCCTGTGTCTCTTCCCCTCCCTCTCTCCCTGTGTCTCTTCCCCCTTCTCCCTCTCCTTTGTCTCTCCCACTTCTCCCTCCCCTGTGGCTCTTTCCCCCCTCTCCCTCCCCTGTGCCTCTTCCCCCCTTCTCCCTCAGATGTGTCTGTTCCCCCTCTCACTCCCCTGTGTCTCTTCCCTCCCCTCTCCCTCCCCTGTGTGTCTTCCCCCTCTCCCTCTCCTGTGTCTTCCCCCCCTTTCCCCTGTGTCTCTTCCCCCTTTTCCTCCCCTGTGTCTCTTCTCCCTCCCCTGTGTCTCATCCCCACTCTCCCTTCCATGTGTCTCCTTCCCCCATGTCTCCCTCCCTGTGTTTCTTCCCACTCCCTCCCCTGTGTCTCTTCTCCCTCCCCTGTGTCTCTCTCCCCTTTCCTCTCATGGGTCTCTTTTCCCCCTCTCCTCCCTCTCCTTCCTTCCCTGACCCTCTTCCTTCCCTTCCCCCTTCTCCCTCCCCTGTGTCTCCTTTTCCCCTCTCCTGTGCCTCCTTTCCCCATCTCCCTTCCCACCTCTCCCTCTCCTGTGTCTCCTTCTCCCCTCTCTCCCTCCCCTGTATCTCCATTGCCCCCTCTCCCTCCCCTGTGTCTCCTTTCCCCCTCTCCCTCCCCTGTGTCTCCTTTCTCCCTCTCCCTTTTCCCCCTCTCCCTCCCTTGTGTCTCCTTTCCCCCTCTCCCTCTCCTGTGTCTCTTCTCCCTCTCCTGTGTCTCTTCCCCACTCTCCCTCGCATGTTTCACCTTCTCCCTGTCTCCTTCCCCATTGTCTCTTCCCCCTCCCTCCCCTGTGTCTCTTCTGCCCCTCCCTCCCCTGTGTCTCTTCTCGCCCCTCTCACTCCCCTGTGTCTCTCTCTCCCTCCCTCTCCTGTGTCTCTTTTCCCCCCACTCCATCCCCTGTGTCTGTTTCCTACCTCTTCCTTCCCCTTCAACTCTTCCCCCACTTTCCCTCCACTGTGTCCCCTTCCCCCCCTCCCTCCACTGTGTCTCCTTCTCAGAGATGTTGTCCTTATTTTGTTATTAGAAAAAGGTAAATTGTATTAGGTGATATGAAGATGAAGATAAAGAGTAAGTATAAAAGCACTGCAACTGCACTGCTTTCATACCTAAATGTGTGCAGAACATTTTTTTAGTACACTAAGGATTGCCTTTTCCTTCCTTTTTGCTATGGGCCCTATTCTATTAGCTAATTTGTAAAATTATACACACTTAAAACTGCTCTTAAAATTGCCACAGATTCTATTAGCTATTTACAACTCGGTTACGAGTTACCCATCCACAATCACTACGGGCCCGGCAAACCTGCAAAACCGGTCTTAGAACTCCATTGGTTTTAGCACAGCTCGAATATTACAAGCTCTAACTAATTAAAGTTACACAAAATGGATATTCTATTTGACGCCTAGTGGTAGATCGCAAACAATAATAATCTGACCCACAATTGAGAAAAGTATCATATTTCTTTATTACGAGTCATAAATAGGACTTGCAAGGGCTTTTTCAAACACTTATTAGAGCTGTAACGCCAATTAAACACACAATACTGTACTTTAAAAACATGGGAAGGCATGGGAACACATTAGAATAAATTGCACAACAGTCTACAATTAAAAACTTTTAATTTTTAAAAGTTATCTCTCAGTAATATCGATCCCAGGACTCAAGGGGTTAATACATATCATGAAACCCACATGGACTAAAACAGATGATCTAATGCATTTTATAGATTGCTTGATTTTGAGCCAGATTGGCAAATATTACTTATTGGCACTAATTAATTCTTAGCCTCCGATTGCAGACTACGACTAACTTCCACGTTTTACTGACATCATGATGACGGACTCATTTACTATTGACTGTGTCTAATGAGTAAATTAGGGGCTTGAGTAAATATTGTCAGATCATATGATCACGCCCCCTGAAATCCGATGTAAAAAGGTAGGGTTTACAAGCTCAGCCTTAAGGTTGGAACTTGCGAGCTGGAGTCAATAGACTACGTCTAAACATTTATAAAAAAAATCACCCCAAGCCAAAATTATGGGTTTGAGACATTGGCGAGCAGCTAATCTGGCCCCATATTGTCATCTATGCCACTTTTGCTGCATACCTTTGTTACTGGTAGACTTTCCGTACCAGAGTACCATCACAGATGCTCTTTATATCTGGAGTTGGTCTAAGATCCACAATTATATAAGTAGGGCATAACGGGAAATTGGTCTACGCACTTTGAACTACTCACTGAAATTAAAAAAGAAGATTGCACTGACATGCCTAAGGGGATAATCTAGTCTTGCCTCTATGCATGTTTTTAATAAAAATGTAAGTCTGATCATTTGCTGCTACTAGAATTATTGATCTATATTAACACTTGTGAAGGAATTTTGTGAATTATTAAGGTGTGTTACTACTTTTATTATAACATTACTCAATAAGATCTGAATAAAATAGCTAATATTAATATATTATATATAGTGTTGAAAGAGAGATATTTGTGTTCACATTAATAAAGACACGCTTAAGTATGTGATTAAATTGTGATCAAATTCAATTTGGTTGTATGATCAAATTGTAATAACCATTGGACTCACTGGTGTTATTGTGACAGTTAGATCACACTTCCATGATGCCACACAAGCTCCTATTGTGTTCACAAATGTAATGTCTTTAGTAAATATTAGAATTTTACAGTAAATGTCACTTTAATAAAATCAGCTAATGTCACTAAATCAGTCTGTGGCCAGACACTGCCTCTCATAATAGGGTAACTACCCC
The DNA here is from genome assembly GCA_027410445.1 of Discoglossus pictus. Classification (NCBI taxonomy): domain Eukaryota; kingdom Metazoa; phylum Chordata; class Amphibia; order Anura; family Alytidae; genus Discoglossus; species Discoglossus pictus. The sequence goes on from CM050165.1 coordinate 310,843,053, forward strand.
ATTTAGGAAAAGGGATATTTATTATCTGTACTCTGCATTGATTGAGAAAATCTTAGTCATATAAACTCCTCTTGTATTGAGCTTAAATGTGATAACTATTTCCCACTGGGCTCCCTGAGCATCAGGACACCTATTTTGTACAGATGTAACTAAAGAATCTTTTAATCAAAACCAACAGCACACTTAATGTGTACAATACATTTAAAGTTGTTATCACGCTCTCTAAACTATACATATTATACATGCTTTCAAGCTAACTCTGAGAGATACAGCTTGTTACGATTCCCTGCTGTCAAACGTCATATAAGTTCAACGCTGACACTAAAAACTGATGCACGTTTCGCACTCCACCATGTACTTGTTTTGTTAATCTGAATTTTATGTGATGGATCAGAACACAATAGTCTAAGTTGGTGAAGTGAAATGAGAAAAATATATACATAAAACTATTTTTTCGAAATAGAAAATAGAAAATTGGCATGTGCGTATGTATTCACCCCCTTTGTTATGAAGTCCATACAAAGCTCTGGTGCAAACAATTACCTTCAGAAGTCACGTAATAAATGAAATGATGTCCACCTGTGTGCAATCTAATTGTCACATGATCTGTCATTACATATACACACCTTTTTTGAAAGGCCCCAGAGGCTGCAACACCTAAGCAAGAGGCACCACGAAACTCTGCCATGAAGACCAAGGAACTCTCCAAACAAGTAAGGGACAATGTAGTTGAGAAGTACAGGGTTAGGTTATAAAAAAAATATCCAAATCTTTGATGATCTCCAGGAGCACCATAAAATCTATCATAACCAAATGGAAAGAACATGGCACAACAGCAAACCTGCCAAGAGACGGCCGCCCACCAAAACCCACGGACCGGGCAATGAGGGCATTAATCAGAGAGGCAGCACAGAGACCTAAGGTAACCCTGAGGACCTGCAGAGTTCCACAGCAGAGACTGGAGTATTTGTACATCGGACGACAATAAGCTGTTCGCTCCATAGAGTTGGGCTTAATGGCAGTGTGGCCAGAAGAAAGCCATTACTTTCAGCAAAAAACAAAATGGCACATTTTGAGTTTGCGAAAAGGCATGTGGGAGACTCCCAAAATGTATGGAGGAAGGTGCTCTGGTCTGATGAGACTAAAATTGAACTTTTCGGCCATCAAAGAAAACGCTATGTCTGGCGCAAACCCAACACATCATATCACCAAAAGAACACCATCCCCACAGTGAAACATGGTGGTGGCAGTATCATGCTGTGGGGATGTTTTTCAGCAGCCGGGACTGGGAAACTGGTCAGAGTTGAGGGAAAGATGGATGGTGCTAAATACAGGGATATTCTTGAGCAAAACCTGTATCACTCTGTGCATTATTTGAGGCTAGGACAGAGGTACACCTTCCAGCAGGACAATAACCCCAAGCACACTGCTAAAGCAACACGTGAGTGGTTTAAGGGAAACATGTACAGTTTTGCAAGGAGGAATGGGCAAAAATTCCTAGTGGTAAGATGTGGCAATCTCATAGAGACTTATCCAAAGCGACTTGGAGCTGTGATTGCCACAAAAGTTGGCTCTACAAAGTATTGACTTTAGGGGAGTGAATAGTTATGCACATTTTCTGTTATTTTGTCCTATTTGTTGTTTGCTTCACAATAAAAAAAAAAAACATCTTCAAAGTTGTGGGCATGTTTTGTAAATTAAATGATGCAAATCCTCAAACAATCCATGTTAATTCCAGGTTGTGATGCAACAAAACACGAAAAATGCCAAGGGGCTAAATACGTTTGCAAGGCACTGTATCCAGGTTATTGATAGGCAGATAGTTGAAACTGCCATTTTTTTGAGCTTGAGCTTGCTTTTCTGCATTTCCAGTCAGATTTAGTGATTGCATTTCCCCACTTTCACTTACATATTGGGGGCTTATATAATATAACTATGAATATTTTGTGTGGGGATTTGTACTTCTACTATTTATTTTGATGTCAAAAACTTCCATGTTATTACCAGTGCAATAATAAATATCTTCCCTTACTGTAGGCTTTATCTCAGGCGTATCATAAAGACAGCACCCCTTCATAAGTAATAATCCTCCAAACTAACTGCTCGGTCATGGGAATTATCCTGCCATAGTTCAGTAATGCCTAATATATAATATTTTCTTTAATCACTAATAATTCTATGTTCCCCTTTTTTCTTGTCAAGCTCCTTGCATTAAGCATACATTTAAGGTTATCACATCTTTGCTGGTATAGCTTGAGTTAAGTACCTTATGTACCATGAAATCCCTATTGACAATAAAAACATCCCAATTATCTTCCCTCTTCCCCCAAAGAATATTTAATTAGTCCCTTATCCTCTCTACACTTTCTACCCCATTGCTTATATCTATGTCACCCCCCTCCCCCATCTACTCTACTCTAACATCCTCTCTCCAAGCATAAAAGCCCCTTCTTCCTTTAGGTTCAATCCATCACTGCTACATAGATTGTACCAAACAGAGAAGTGAGACAAGCACTCTAGGAAAGCAAATCTCTTCTTCTTACTCCACATTAACCACCCTGAGCTCCTTCTATATCCATGGATTTGCACATGGCATTGGCAGTAACTCAGAAATTTCTAATTTGCCATCAGCTTGCTTCCTATATTTTTAAAAATAAATTGTGATAATCCATCTTCCCTGACTTTGAGCCTCATTCAATTGAGCATGTTACTGTAGCCTGTAATTGAGGTCACAAGTTAATTTGCAATTCAATTTGCGTCTTTTTGCGGGCTCCAACTGGTTACGAGTTACGGCCTTGAAAACTTTGCAATGGTTAAACCCGGAACTTACAACCTACAGAAGCCCTTGATCTTTCATGGTGCAAGACTTCCAATCGCTAAAATTTCAAATCGCTATTTAGTTGCAAAAATCGCTCAACACCGCACCCGCACTCAAGCCCTCAAATGTCAAATGGCGGCTCAAAGATTATGGGTACCAAATAGGACCCGCAAAGGGTTTACAGACTCGTTTGTAACACTGCAAATCACAATATAAAGACACCAATGCACATTTTATTTTCCTCAGAGGTTGGAATGGTCATTCATATGCCAATATGTAAAGCCATGCTGCAACATGCTGAAAGCTATTAAAGACACACTACCTCATTCAAATTGCAACACAAATACATGCAAATGGCTGATATATTAACCCTGTCTCATTCACAGAGGCTCTAATGTGGACCCTAAAAATACAAAGATCATCTTATATATATTTCACTCATCACATCTACATTGGGACAACAAATAGTGGCCAAATTACACCACCACTTGGTATATATCAAGTACCAGGGGAACATTTCACATATGGTTATTCAGTCCCTCAGTTGTGTCTGACTCTCTGTGACCCTATGGACTGCAGCACACCTACTAATGTCTCTGTCTGTGCTTATCCACAAAGTTTGCATGCTAAAGATACTGGAGTGGGTTGCCATGTGCCATGATGTATACCCATTCCCATTTGGTGACCTCTCATTATGTTTTGCTATTCATCAATTTACATTAGTGTGGTGCATATTCCCCTGGTCCCCTTGTGGATTGCTAAGTGGTGGTTTTGAAGGGTCTTGTGTACTTGAATGAAGCTGTGCGCTATACCATGAAGGGCCACTGTAGGTGGGCAGGTCATAGCAGAGAGGTCAAACATATCACAGTCCACTAGAGAAGGAACTATCAACCCACTCCAGTATCACCTGACATATTGTGATCAGGCCCTCAGTGGAACGTTGATACTCCACAGTATTACAAATTGAACTTTGCATGTGTATTAACCCTTTATTATTATTATATATGATATATATTATTATATGATATCTAATGCAATTATTACTATTATTATTATTATTATTATTATTATTATGCTAGCTACTTGCCCGTCAAAATTGCCGGCAATAAAATTTGAAGCCTGGCAATGCTGTTTGCCACACAATGTTATGTTCTGCACCCTCTGAGCACCTTTGGAGCTCAACGGGAGCCCAGCGCCTTTGGCGCTCATTGCAAGCCTCTCCTCCCATCTTCTTCGCCGCTCATTACAGGCCTCGGCATCTTGCAACTTGTCATGTGTCGCTTTCCACCATCTCCCCCTGTCCTTTCCCTGTCCCTTCCCTGTGTGTCTGCTGAATCTTTGCGTGGCACGCGCTGACTGCCGTTGGTTTTATTTTCAAAGTCCCGCGTGCCTGGCGTCGTTGGTGTAAGTGTTACTGTATTTGCCGTCGGGTATTTTCTAGGTCAAGCGTGCCTGGCATTGTTCGTCTGTGTCCTGCGTGCCTGGCGTTGTTGGTGTGTTACTGTCTTGCCGTCGAGTATTTTCCATGTCCCGCGTGCTTGGCATCATTGGTGTAAGTGTTACTGTCAATGCCGTCGTGTATTTTCTAAGTTCCGTGTGCCTGGCTTTGTTCGTCTGTGTCTCGCATGCCTGGTGTTGTTACTGTCTTTTCCGTAGTGTATTTTCTAAGTCCTGCGTGCCTGGTGTTGTTGGTGTGTTACTATCTTTTGCATGGTGTATTTTCTAAGTTCTGCGTGCCTGGCCTGGCAGAGCCTCGTTTTCATATTGTTTCAGAATATTTATGTGTGAGTGTTTAAGTGAATTTGAGGCATATTTGTGTGTTTTCGTCGTCTTTTCCAGTTTGGTGGTTCGGCCGTTAAAGTTGTATTTTTTGCGAGCTCAAGCCTCAGCGCCTCGACTCGCTTTGCGAGGCTCGCAAGCGTGAGGACAACTCGCAGTTTGACAACTATTATATGTATTGATCTCCCTGCTGGTGGTTGGGTGGGCAGGGGGTGGGCAGTGTGATGCATCCCCCTAGGAGGATAGTGGTGGAGTCATGGTGGGAGGAGAGGAGGGGCCTGGCTGCGGATGGCCGGGGAATGCCTCTGGGAGGTGGAGGTGGGGCTGGGGACCAGAGAACGTCGCACAGCATCTGCAGTCACCCCCTGGAATGCGCTCTGGTCCACCCCAATCCTGAGCAGCCTGGCCAGGTAGGATTATGTCATTAGGTGGTGCCTCCTCTCCCCCTATTGCGCCTGGTCAGGCTGCACATGGCCTCCGCATGATTGGTAGAGATGCTGGCCTGGATCCCTCGGAGACACTCCCTCTGCTGCCGCATGAGGGCCAGCATCTCCGCCTGCGCAGTGTAACTCGCACCCATGCTCAAATAAATAGCATTGTAATCAGAGACGAACGGGAGCCCACAACACACCCGCAGACATATGGCCTGCAACGATCGAGTTGAGGGCTTGCAATTGAATTTGGCCCTTTGTTATCAGTACCAATGTGTTCTCAGATCGCTGGGTCATTTCCAGGGGATTCCAATAATCTTTCAACCTAGGCCTCCGTTCCATTTCTCCCACAGAAACCATCAGAAGGCTGTCTCACAACTACATAAGTTTTGAAAACCTAAGTGCCATTGATAATTTATTGTTCCTGGGAAAAAAAAGTCTGTAAAACTTTTTGACTTGCACCCAGGAGGGTTTTTCTAGAGCTCTCTACCCTTGAAGTGTGCTCGCAACCTGCTCTCAGGAGACACTGAGTTTCAGTAGTTTTTATAGCAACACTGTGGAATGGTACCGATAAACATGAACACTAGCCCTATCATTCTTCCAAATGCCTGTCTATATTCACCCCTTACCATTGCAGGAGAGGGGTTAAAAATGTATAATAATACAAACTTTGCAGAAAGCTTAGGACCTCTCTGTCTGTGACCCTCTAACCTTTATAAATCTGGGGATCCCCTTGGCTTTCCCCTATCATACCCGCTATCTGATGTGAGCCAGGGGATCTGATGAATAACCATGGAGGGCCCAATAGACCCCCATGGCACTAAATATTAACCTATTACCATGGAGAACACAATGGATACCCAAGTCGATCCTTATGGACCACCATGGCACCTAATATTTTCCCATATAACAAGGGGGTCCTCAAAGGACCATCTTGGCAACTTATATTAACCCTCATACCACTGGGGTCTTGAAAATACCCCCATGCTATACTAAACTATAATCATGGGGTTGCTCATGGACTCCCATGGCACATAATGTTAATCCCTATACCATGGAAGTCTCCACAGATGTCCGTGGTATACTAAACTATACTGGACGCCCGTGGCACCTAAGGTTAACCTCTTTTGTTAGAGCAACTGGTTTTGGTTACATAGGTGGAGGCCCATTTCCACGGACTAAAGATAAGAACTTTAATCAAAACTGAAAAGGACTGAATCTTTTTATATCAACATGGATGTGCCTGCTTATCCAGGGCCAAAGAGTGAGGCCCAGGGCTTCGATGAATATTGCTAGTGGGTGTCAAAGGTATGTCTTTGCTCCCTTACAGATGTAAGGATCTTTTTTTATCTTTAGTAGTCCATTTTTTTGTATGCAGCGTTAGAGTCTATGGGGGTCCTTATGAACCCTAATGGGGTGTAAGGGTCCATTGGGGTTCAATATGGGCTCCCGTGAAGGTAGGAAGGGTGCCATAAGGGGGTCCTTGAAAACCCCAATGACACAGGGTTTAATATTAGGTGCTTTAGCGGTCTGTGGAGGACCCCCATGGTATAGGGGTTAATTTTGAGTGAGATGAAGGTAAAGTCAAGTACACCATGGGGCTCTGTGTTATGAGGTTAATGTTAGGTGGGGCTAATGGGGTTAAGGATAGACATCACAAGGGCCATAGGGACCCCATAGTTATAGTTCAATACCATCTGGGTTCATGGAGACCCTCATGATATATGGATTATTGTAAGATGCCATGGTCCATAAGGTTATACTTTAGAGGGGCTAGCTGGTGGGAAATGGGTATCTAGGGGGATCCTTGTGCTTAGGGAGGGGGAAGGAGGAAGGTGGAAGATAGCCATCACTAACCATTAACATAAGTATGTACAAAATTTTGATGCTAAAACAAGAAAATACTAATATTAACATTATTTTAAAAGTCCCTAATACACTTTTGTCTCTCATCCCTTCTCCCTCTCCCTTCTCAATATCTCCACTGTCTCTCTCCGTTCTCTCTCTCCTCTCCTCTCTCTCACTCCCTCTTATCTCTCTCCCTCCAGTCTCTCTTTCCCTTCTCTCTCTTTCCCTTCTCACTCCCTTCTCTCTCTCTTTCTCTCTATCTCCCCTGCTCTCTCTCCTCCTTCTCTCTGTCCCCATTCTCTCTACCTTCTGTATCTCTTCTTTGTATCTCTCTCTCCTTTATCACTCTCCCTACCTTATGTCTCTCCCTTCTCTCTCTTCCCTTCTCTCTCCCCCTTCTCTCTCTCCCTCCCCTTCTCATTTTCACTCCCAATTCTCTGTCACTCTCTCTCACTCCCTTCTCTCTCTCTTTTACGCCTGAAATAAGAGTGCCTCTCCTAGGCAGGCACCAAGGCTCTTCATTAATGAAAACATTGTGCATCTGCTCCCAAGACTAAACCCCTACCTTTCCTGTCTCTTTTTTCTATACTTTACCTATTCTCTGGCTTTAGCGGTATTGCTGAATGATTCACAGTATCCAGTTTTTCGGGATATTTTGTAACTGTGATCTTAATCTACTTAATCTACATCTAGTCTTGTCAGTAGCCAGCTACCCCCACGGTTCAAAAACGTTGACAATGACTGATGTAGAATACCACACTCAAACATCCTTTTGGTGACTGAGTTAAATACTAAAATCAACCTTGTGATGTCCTGGGGGAGGGCAAAACTTTGTGGGGATTTTGGACTATTGTGATCCCTGGATTGACATGGACTACTGCTATTTTTTCTTCCTTCTCTCCCCTAACTCTGTCCTCTCAGCCCGGGCACTTAAACTTTGATAGCTACATGCAGGGGGCCACAATATGTGGTTAATCAGAATTATTGTATTGTTGTGTGACTTTATTGATGTAAAAGTGGCAACCAGTCATATTTAGTATTAAAATGCTGAATTTTTCTAATGGAGTTTAATAAAGTTTATTACCAGGAATCCTGGGGGATAAGGACTACAGTGATAGGGTTACCTGTTTGGGGGGACTAGAATGATTCCAGCAGAGTTGGGTGGGGCTGGCCTAAAGGAGCATCTGCCATCCAGACTTGATTTGTGAGTTGCACCTGCAAAGTAAAAAGAGCAGGAAGGAAACTCCTAATATGAATCTGGGATTGACCCCCTCCCTATTGTTTGAAGTGTTCACCCCCCAGCTATGTTATTGTTACTTTGCTTTGTGTTCATCAATAAAGGAGTTGTCAGTTTGAACTCCCTAATGCACGTGTATGTTTCATTCTGTGGGAATAATCATTATCATTTGGATTATTACTGCTGGACCTTGTTACAATCAGTAACATTGACTGGGTTACTCTACTGGTTACTGTGATTTACTAGGCGCTTTGGTGGATGTAAGCTGGGTTGGTCCTGTTCCTGCTACCAGAGATATCCAACGAACCAGAAGGTCCGACTGGGTAAGTATTGAAGTAGGTTCTTATCAAGCCCAACAGAAGCAGAAGGTCATCTAAAACCTCAAATAAATACTATAAAAAGCAAAAGTACTGAGAAAAGAGTAATATTCCTCCTTATGTTCAACAAATATGGGTATGGTTTATGTTGGAATAATTTATCATTCAGTAGAAAAAATACAATACTATTAAGAATCTCTGTAAGGTAGAGGTCAACAACATGTTACATCACAGCCAGAAGGAAAAGAGAATAGTGAAACAATGAAAAAAGCTTAATTCTTCTGTTAAAGATAAATGATGTGACAAGCTCAGAGCTGAGACTTGCATTTATTAAACCCCCCAAGCTTCTTTCTACCTACAGTACATTTGTTTGCACAGTGGTTATACAATAAAATCAAATGATTTTCTAATGTAATTTTCTTTGCTTAGGGGTAAATCCTTTTTCTCCTTTTTCCAAACATGCTGTAAGGGTTCTAGTTTTGTAATTTTTCTGTAAAGTAAGCAGCAGAAAAAGTAACTTTGTGACTTGAAGGATTCTATACAGATCTTTAAAACTTCTAATTATATTTTGTATTATATAATATAATTATATATTTAAGATATACTCAGTGGTGCCAGGAGAGACCTTTCTAACCAGTGAGGTGAGACCTCTTCAAGTGCTACCTTGTTATACGGAACCTTTGCTTTAACGCTTGAAGTGATCAACATGAAAAGAAGCTCTGAATGACAAAAGCCTTGGAGAGGTTTCATATATCCCAACTGTCTCTGTTTTGGAGAAAATCCCCATGTTCCTCCTAGAAGCTCAACTGACGGTGCTACATGTAGTAATAAATGCCTACATTCTAGTCCCACTATATCATTCTTTCCTTCTATGGTTCCTCTGTAGTTGTTTTTTTCATTCAAGAAGACAATAAAATTCAGGAGTATGTATGTTTTGGCATTTGCATGTACAGTATTCTGCACCTAAGTATACATATCTAAAATTTGGATACTTTGCTCAGATTACTGCTACCTTTAGTGAATACCAATATATGGCCCTATGCAAATCTTTATATCTAGGTGCACAAAAAATGATTTGTGAAACTGCTGGAGACAGTGGTGGAGCTAGTGCATAGGGGGCCCAGGTGCAAAAAAAAAATCTGGGCCCCCCACAGGAGGGAGAGGGCACATATTTTTTTTTTTAACCCTCTCCAACCTCAACGCAGTAAATATATAAAATATATATTAAATATATAGAAAAAATAAATATAAATATGTGGGTCTTTCTTACCTGCCCGGTGCTGCACTCCACTTCCTGGGATGAGATTGGTCTAATGCTGATCAGAGGGAAGCCACAGAGGTCCGAGGGGGCTGCAGGGGTATGCAAGCACTGAGGAGGCTACAAGGGACAGAGGGAGGCTGCAGGGGGGGTGAGGGAAGCCGCAGAGGCTCGCAATGGGCCACAGGAGGCTGAGGGGCCACAAGTGGTCCACAGGGGCCATAAGGGGATGTGGGGGCCCCGTGGGGTGCCCCAGTGGGTCATAAGGGGCTGCAGGTGACCCACGGAAGGTCCACAGGGGCCATAAGGGGCCACAGGGCCTGCAGGGCGGCCCTGGGGCCTGTGGAGGGCCACAGTGAGCCAGAAGGGGCTGCAGGGGACCCATGGGAGGTCCACGGGGGCCATAAAGTGCAGTGGGGGCTACAGACAGGGCCTGATTGGGTCCCCTGGGGCATGTGGGGTGGGCAACAGTGAGCCTTAAAAGCTGCAGGGGGGCTTAAGCCATGTGGGGGCCACAGTGGGCCATAAGGGGCTGCAGGGGACCCACTGGAGGTACGCAGGGACATAAGGGGCTGTGGGGGTCACTAGACAGGCAGGGGGCACAGCGGGGACCCTGGAGCCTATGAGGGGTCACAGTGTGTTTTAAGGGGACCCAGGGGTCCCATGGGAGGTCTGCAGAAACCACAGAGGATCCATGGGGGTCACAGGGGATCCATGTGGGCCACAGAGGATGCACAGGCCTGAGGGGACCTGCGGAAGCCACATAGGATCTACGGGGGGGGGGACAGGGGATTTGCAGGGGCCACAGGGGACCTGCAGGGTGCCCAGGGGATCCACGGGGGGGACAGGGGATTTGCAGGGGCCACAGGGGACCTGCAGGGTCCACAGGGGATCCACGGGGGGCACAGGAGGTTCGTGGGGGCCCCTCGGAGGTTATGGGCATCGTGCCTTTCATGTCTGCACCGGCAGTAGCTCCGCCTATGGCTGGAGATCTTTCTTGCACCCTGTAATGTTGGGAACATGCATCTGGGCTGTTTTACTACAGCCCCATTACATGTAACCATGGGGGTCAAATCCTTGATATCACCTAAAAATAAACCTTGTGCCACAGAGGTCCTTAAAGAACCCCAGTGGCATCTACTAACAGCCAAGCCATGGAAGTCCTATGAGAACCTCCATGATATATATAAAATAAGATGTATACCGCCTATCCTAAGAATATCTGCCTGCAAGGACCCTCATGGTCCATAAAATTAATCCCAATGCAATAGATGTCCTGGATTAACCCTAATGGATTAACCCGCAAATTAACCTCCATGCAAGGAAGGTCCCTTGGATCATAACATATATATGCTGTATACAATGCCACTGATGTCCTTGCTTAATTGATCATGATCATGTTCTGAAATGCTACAGGTCCAAGGTTTACAGTTTAGGCTTCAGCCAGGTAGCTGCGGGCATGAACAATTGAATTGCTCTTTAACTGTTTCAAATTTCAAGCAATTTGAAAGCCTGACTAAATTCTCTGTGGTAACATAAACAATGATTATCAAATGGGGTCTTATTTATGTCATGTTACATAAATAAGGTTGCTTATGTAGAGCCTATTCATCAAAGACAAAAAATACCACATATTTGAGGAATAATCAGAAGAGATAAACATAGTGTTTGTATTTATCTGAAAAGAGATATTAGTTGTCATATGGTACAGTATTTACTGCCTTGCTGTAACTCATTTGAATTTAATTTACTGAAAATCCTGATACATCCCACAGTAAGATGTTTGTTGTTTTTTTAACTCAAATTTATCAAATCTGTTTTAGGAAACAGCCATTTAAATGTGCTCATTAAAGTTAACACATTGTGCAAGACCCAGAGAAAAGATTCTATTTACTCTATTTTATTAGATATTTGGAAGATAAATAGTATATGTAATGAAGTAGCTGATATTCATACGAAAGACTACAAATGCCATGACTTGGATTCAGAACATTCTATTGACGACCCTTGAGACTATAATAGTCAACAAATGTAATAATGCCCATATCAGACTGTAGGTTACATTGTTAGAGTATCTCCATTGACTGTTTGGAGGACTACTGAAGTATGTAGTAACATTTTCCTAGCGATGTGCAAAGCGTACATTGCTATTGAATTGATTTCAATGGCAAAGGTTTCCCTCATACTTAACCAGACAGATAAGCACCCAGAAAGGGAAAAACATATTGCTCAACATAATATATACATTTTAGTAAATACGTTTGTAATGCTTTAAAGAAGTACTATGGTCATAGTTTTTAAGTATTACATGTATCAACTTCCTAAAGTAGGAGTTGGCTTTGAATAAACAGGAAGGTTCTATCTGCACAATGGAAAGTGGCAGTAACAACAGCTACTGCTTTTAGCAGGACTGTATGGAAGCTCATTCATTTACAGGGACACAGACACCTGAGAAAGTAATTCTTACCAGTAAGTAAGAAAGCTTAGTGGAAGCCTGCTTGTAAACATATAAAATCCGCAAAAGGTAAAATGTTGTATATTTTGTTTAGTTTGTTTAGTTATTCAAAAGATTGCATAGAAAATGTTTGACCAAAGCGGTGCTTTAAAAGTAATGTTGCTATTTTTCATGAAAGTGATTGGCTTTATTGGTGTGTAAACATATTTTATAATGTTGAATTGGTGGTTTTTAATTTACCTTTGTTAAACAAATACATTTAGGTTCCAGAGTACAGGTGGTTTGCCATTGCTTGATATGAAATTTAGTATTTCTTTAATGGGCAGATGTCAACATAATGATATAGTATTTCACTGCTCAGGCAGGATTCAGACAGGAGTCAGAATTCAGAAACAGTTCAAGGTTCTGGTAATAGGGTTTAGACCAGGGTTCAATGCCAGTTAGGCTAAAACAAACACTGCATCTGAAAATCAGATGAAACCCCTTTACAAATATAGAACAAGTGGGCAACCATGCTTTGAGGGATTCGGAGTCAAGGGAACACTAAGATAAATGAGTAGCAATGGCTAAACTGAAGGCAAAGGACCCCAAGAGGAGTCCCTGACAACCCTTTACAAAGAGCTATAAGAATCAGTTGTTAGAGTAATGGACAACGGTTGACACTGAATAACTTTATTGCACAAAACTCTTCAGTTGTTAAAATAGTCAGAAAAAATAGTTGAGTATAAGCATTAACTAGAGCCAATAAAACCCAAAATTCCCTCCCTCAGAAAGATACCCGATCATTGGTGTTTAAAATTTGGTGGGAGTTTTCATTGGTCCATGGCTACATGATCTGACCAATAGTATAAGCGCCTATAACCACCGGAATTGTGAAACAACATGGGAAAATAGAAGTGACTTTAAGTCTTGCTAGGACTAGACAACTGAAATGAGTACCTGGCCCTGTTAGGTCATGTCACCCCCAACCTTCTTCTGTGCACTGGTCCACTCTCCTAGGCGATATTGGTCTGGACTTTGAGTGGTTTCCAAATATCAGCAGTTGATCCTTCTCTATATATCACAGGAAACTCCCTCGTTGACTGGGATAACAACAAATATTATTTCTGGACTTTGGGGAGGTATTTTGTCTAGGCCTGATCATAATTAGTGTCTGAGTTTCCTCCCCTATCCCAACTTTACCCTAAGGCTATTGGGCAAGAAGTTAAAAAATGTCATATGTGACTCGGGTTATTACATTCGACTATATGTCAACCAATGGATAAAGATTGTGGGAACAAAGTTAATTGGTCAATTGATTTTCTTCATTGGTGTGGGAAGTTGGTTAAAATGTGGGGGAGCAAGGGAATACCACAATTTATTGAATAATTCTAATTTATGAATAACCTTATTTAGTAGCTTCTACATTACTTCTGCTGCTGTCCCACTTAGTTCATCACAGTTAAGCCCATTTGGGAGAAAGTTCACTTATGCAGTATTGTGCAGCTCCTAAAGGGATAGGGTCCTTATAGCAAAACTTAAATGAACACTGCAGTTCAAGAAAAAATACATTTTTATGTGCCAAACTAAAATATTAGTAGCTGTTCCTGAAGACTCTGCTTTTAAGTGTATCACTTCCTCAGAGTTGAGTGAAAAGAGGGGTGGGGAATAAGGGAACATAGAGCCATTGTAAAAATAATTGGATAAGATTAAAATAGATACAGCGCCCATTCCCTCTAACTGGCCCTGAAGCAGACCCTTGTATTATTCACTGCAACAATACAGTGCCTTGCAAAAGTATTCACCCCCTTTGGCATTTTTCGTCTTTTGTTGACTCACAACCTGGAATTAACATCGATTGTTTGAGGATTTGCATAATTTAATTTACAAAACATGCCCACAACTTTGAAGATGTTTTTTTTTATTGTGAAGCAAACAACAAATAGGACAAAATAACTGAAAAAGTCAATGTGCATAACTATTTGCTCCCCTAAAGTCGATATTTTGTAGAGCCAACTTTTGTAGCAATCACAGCTCCAAGTCGCTTTGGATAAGTCTATATGAGATTGCCACATCTTATCACTGAGATTTTTGCCCATTCCTCCTTGCAAAACTGCTCCAGCTCCTTCAAGTTGGATGGTTTGCACTTGTGACCAGCAATCCTTAAGTCTGACCACAGATTTTCTATTGGATTGAGGTCTGGGCATTCCAACACATTTACATGTTTCCCTTAAACCACTCAAGTGTTGCTTTAGCAGTGTGTTTGAGGTCATTGTCCTGCTGGAAGGTGAACCTCTGTCCTAGCCTCAAATCACGCACAAAGTGATACAGGTTTTGCTCAAGAATATCCCTGTATTAAGCACCATCCACCTTTCCCTCAACTCTGACCAGTTTCCCAGTCCCAGCTGCTGAAAAACATCCCCACAGCAGGATGCTGCCACCACAATATTTCACTGATGGATGGTGTTCTTTGGGTGATGTGATGTGTTGGGTTTGCGCCAGACATAGTGTTTTCTTTGATGGACAAAAAGTTCAATTTTAGTCTCATCAGACCAGAGCACCTTCCTCCATACATTTTGGGAGTCTTCCACATGCCTTTTCGCAAACTCAAAATGTGCCATTTTGTTTTTTGCTGAAAGTAATGGCTTTCTTCTGGCCACACTGCCATTAAGCCCAACTCTATGGAGCGAACAGCTTATTGTCGTCCGATGTACAAATACTCCAGTCTCTGCTGTGGAACTCTGCAGGTCCTCAGGGTTACCTTAGGTCTCTGTGCTGCCTCTCTGATTAATGCCCTCATTGCCCGGTCCGTGGGTTTTGGTGGGCGGCCGTCTCTTGGCAGGTTTGCTGTTGTGCCATGTTCTTTCCATTTGGTTATGATAGATTTTATGGTGCTCCTGGATATCATCAAAGATTTGGATATTTGTTTATAACCTAACCCTGACTTGTACTTCTCAACAACATTGTCCCTTACTTGTTTGGAGAGTTCATTGGTCTTCATGGCAGTGTTTCATTAGTGGTGCCTCTTGCTTAAGTGTTGCAGTCTCTGGGGCCTTTCAAAGAAGGCACTTAGATTGCACACAGGTGGATATCATTTCACTAATTATGTGACTTCTGAAGGTAATTGTTTGCACCAGAGCTTTTTATGGGCTTTATAACAATGGGGGTGAATACATACGCACATGCCAATTTTCTATTTTCAATTTCTAAATAATAGTTTTATGTATATATTTTTCTCATTTCACTTCACCAACTTAGACTATTGTGTTCTGATCCATCACATAAAATTCAGCTTAACAAAACATTGAAGTTAAGGCTGTAATTTAACAAAATAGGTAAAAAGTCAAGGGGGGTGAATACTTTTGCAAGGCAATGTAGCTCTCCAGAAATGGAAACACCACTCTCCCACACAAATATCTTCCATGAGTGTATCATAAATCTCTCCAGGGTCCTACTGTGGCATGAAGTTGTTTTTCTAAATAGGAACTAGATGTATGACTTTTTGCTGCTTAACTATGCTCTAAGTCAGACTTTTAAAACTATTGTTCTCAGTGTGTGGTGGCCTTAAACTTTTGTAATATTTTGGGCATAAACAAATGAGAATATAGTTGCTTTTAGAGAAAGTGAGTTGACTGTGCCATCCAGTTAATAAAGTGAATAACTTGCTCTTGGAATTTATAAATTGTGGAAGAAACTTTTATATGAATTTCGCTAAACTGGGAAGTTTAATGGATCTGTTTACTTCACTGTTGTGAAAAAACAGATGCATTAGTAAATACTTGCAATCTTAAGATTTACAGCTAAAGGCAACTAATAAGAGTAAGAGTTGTATATAAGCGGTCTGTTTATTTAATTTTCATATCAACTCTAAGCAGGTAACTGATGTTCTCTGAGTAGGATGATTTATCCTTACCATTGTTTTGCTAATGAGTAGTTGGAGCTCTGAATAAATAAAATTATCTATTAGGACCTGTTAAAATGTATTAGGTTCCAATTAGGATGTCTGCTGATTCACCAAACACACTAGCATTAATCGACTAGAAAATGTTTGACAAATATTCCAAATGCAGAAAATGTCTTATGCTATGTTGGAGCAGGTAGATCAATATTTCAATACTTGGAGCCCATGGGCAGAATGTAAAAATTTTGATTTAAGAACATTTTGGTAATATTCTTCCTCTTTTATATATGGTTAAAAATAACCTGTAGAAACTAAGGGGTGACTTTAAAAGTTAATAAAGTTTTGTCATGTAATGCAAAGCAACATTTAACTATTTTGTACTGTATTATTATGTGTTTATGTTTTTTATCTGTATGTATAAACATATTTTAATAAAATATAAGGTTAAAAAAAAAAAATTATACTGTAAAGTTAAAAAAGATATTTTAAGGACCACTGTTGTCTCATATTTCAATATGTTATTGGGGAAAAAGAAGAATTTATGAGGAGCAAAGTGTTTTAGAAATTAAAAAACAGCCTTTAATTATTTAAATTACTGTCTCTATAACTAATTCAGCCTTTGAGACATTTTCTGGCTCTAAAGCATTGGCGTCACCTGGCGGCTTCCATTACCACTTCCCATGGTCCCAAAGCCCTTCTCAACATAGCTATCAACAACTCTACTAGGCTTGCCACAGAGTTGAACGTTCTGGAGTAAGTTTCAGAAATTACCTTATGTCACACAAAATGGAACCTCAGGGTTCCACTAATAAATATTGATTTTATTTGGGAAACACATATTTTTCCAATTTCCAGAGCAAATAATTGTGTTTATTAGTCTAGTGAGGATCTTTCCCACTATAAATAGAGAATGAAATGCACAGTTTTGCAATGAGTTGCATATAATGATTAATATATCAAGGATGTTTTTCTAACTTTCTAATGAGATCAGTTATGTTTTTTCTAAATACCATTACTTAAATATGGAACTTCAGTGTTCTGTTAAAAATACTAGTTAATGTAAGGGTTTTCGATTTTTCTGAAATGCTTCACTTAAAATTGTATATAAATAGGAGGGATTCTCCAGATGTACAATGGATTCTTGTTTCAGCTGAGTGGAATTCAGCTTTCAGTTCACTTCCTTAAAGCACTTAACCAATTAGTATGGTTTCTGTAAATAAAGCACTTTCAAGCTTGTTTGCTAATATTTTACAGCCTCATTAAAACTTGAGTGCTTTCTTCCATTTTCAATATTTCTAAACACCTTTCAATGAGAGCTTCTGTTCATTAGGGTTAATTGTTAACTAAAAGAGACAAACTTTCAAAATGGGAATTCATTTTTACTTCTCTAATCTAATTAGTAGGTTCATTGTGTTCAATTTAACCAGGAAGGCAGCCTGACTCAGATGCTATGCCAAATAAAGTCAATATTTATTAGTGTTAATGTGTGTTCCATGTAATTACCTCAAATAGCAGAGACAAAAATTTCCAGGGCACTCAACAAATACTTTTAGTAAAGGAAGAAGACTGATGGTACATTACTCATTTATTATTGCAGTTCTCAGAAGACCAGAAAGGGTTGCAAAAGGGTTAGAAATATGATGTAAGAGTATTTAAATAGTGATATTCCCACAGACGTAAAACTTGCTGTGTGTGTTCCTAAGACCATGTCAAAGTGAATGTTTCAAATTATTTAAATTAAAAAAAAAGTGACAGTAAAAAGTTAAGTATACCAACTTTAGAGCTAGTATCACTTGTACTCAGTTTATCTTTTAACCTACTTGGATATGACACCATTGGGGATTGGCTCTTCCATTGGTACACATACTCTTTGGGCTTGGAATACTGTCTCCATGGGGTTGGCTCTTGTGCAGACACACTCTTTGGACTTTGATCTTAAAGATGCATACTCACCCTGTATGCTTGGCTAATGAACAGACACAGGGCCTCAATCAATTGCGATTTTGCCAATTGAATAGGGCTCTGTATAAGCAGAGAGCACATTTTTTTACAGTAGTTTTTAGTTAGTGAACTTCTTTCCAAAAGCAAGGTCTTCACTAACTAAAAACTTCTGTAAAAAATATGCTCTGTGCTTATATAGAGCCCTATTCCAGTGGCCAAATCGCAATTGAATGAGGCCTTAGGTTTGGCTCCTGCTTGATTACTACTGTTTGTTTTTTGATCATGCACACTCAAATTTGGTTATGGCACATCCACACTCACTTCCTAGGCTTGCTTCTTGCACACACATTAAAGGGGTTGGCTATTAAACAGGTACATTCACTCTTAGACCTAGTTAATTCACAGGCACACTAACTCTTTTGATATGGTTCTTGTACAGACAATCTCACTCTCTGTGTATCATTCTTAAGCAGGCACATTCAATCACTGCACATCATTCCTTTCCACTCCTTTCAACACAGTCTATCGTGATTATTTCATTTTTATTTATTTATAAAAAAAAAAAAAATCCTCACTTTTTTAAAGTACTGACAATTTTCAGAGATCTTCTCTATGAATCATTTAATAGAGAGAGAGAATTTGAAGCAGTTAAAGGCTATTCTAAACATGAAAAGATCAAGAATCAGGTACTTACTGACATTATGAAACAAGTAGGAAAAGTGGTAGACTATGCAAATGACATGGTTCCTATCTACTATAAAATTGTATGTTTCTTTGTTTACTACCATTGCACTGTAAACTATGAATCAAAGAAAAAAAATCACTTTAATGTGTTGAAAACTGGATCAGTGGGAATGTGATCTATGGAATTCCATGGCATTTCTTTCCTGTGTCAGGATTCCTATATACAACAGACACCTTTACAGTGGATACATTTTATTGTAGTTGTTTAGGCAAATTGAATTATGTTTTATATACCGGACAAAATGAAAACTTTCTCTATATCTAAGCCAGGGTTGTCAGTTATTTTTTTCACAAACTTTAAACTCCAAAATCAAACTATATTTGTAAAAATCAAGTCCCAATCTCAATTCCAGTTATTGATTAGAACACAACTATTTTAGTACATGAAGGGTACATGAAGACTAATATTAACATATTGTATGTGACCAAGAGAAAGGAATTGTTTAACTTATCTTCTTTAAAGATTCGGAAGCTCCCGGAATGCACCAAAGTTAAGTGCTTGGGTTACAGAAGACCCTCCACCATTCATAACAGGGATTTCCAAATTATGTGACATGTTAGATTTGGGGGTCAAATTCAAGTAAATTATAGCTTTGCTTTGAGTTTTAAAAAGTCTTTTTTTTAACTTTTGAGGACTGGAAGGTGTTCAGGTTTATTACATTTATGGAAATAGATTAATCTACCTTTAGCGGTTTCTTACCAATTAGATCTGCTATTTTCTTCATCTATTTTTATTTCAAGAAATTGCATAAATGTGCTTTTAATACTAATTGTACTACAGTTTCAGACTTTGTCAACTTTTGTCAGTAGAGGGATTAGTTATCGATATATATTTTGTTATGTTCAATGTGTCTTTAAAAGACGACATTCAATTAAATGTTTGGTGACAGTGTGTTCCACCATTTAGTGTATCTGTTATTTTCATCTCACTAAAACATAAGTAATGAATGAAAAAATATGTTGAAAGTATGCTCTAAAGAGAAAAGACTCAATTACATTAATTTGTTTGATGTTGTATTCAATTGTCAAGGTTGTTTATTGTATTTTCTGTATACTTTATTTGTTTCTCTCTACTTACAAAATCAGTTTTGCTTTCTTTCTATACCCTTGTATATTATGCTATTTAAAAATGTTGGAACTTGAAAAAAATATATACAGTATTGGTCCGAATATAAGCCGCACCCGCATATAAGCCGCACCTGTAAAATTCAAGGGGAAAAAATAGAAAAAAGATAGTACTCAATTATAAGCCGCACCCTTAAAATTGGAGAGAAAAAGACTCTCAAAGTGATCAGCCATTGCAAGAAACAGGATTTCTAATTAGTACTGTAACTTCTTTTGCAGGTTACAGGCCTTACAGGATGTTAGACTCACTAAAACCGTAAATCGCTATTCAATTGCTACAATACCACAGTCTCAAGCACGCAAATCGGCACCCTTAACTCGCAATCGCGCACATTTACAGTCATTTTATGTTTGCAAATCGCTATTCAATTGCTACAATGCAGTCTCAAGCACGCAAATCGGCAGTAATTTTACGTTCGCGAATATAAGCCGCACACGTAACGTGCAAGCTCACAAATCGGCAGTCATTTTTTTACGGTCGCGAACAGAAGCCGCACTCGTAACTCGCAAATTCAAAAATCTAAAAAAAGGTGCGGCTTATATTCGGACCAATACGGTAATAATAATATGTAATGCATAGATTGGGGCCTATATTACTCATCTCTTGCGTTACCACTCAAATATGGTATTCTATATTTTATTGCGGGCTAAATAAATTAAACTTGAAAACACAAGTACAAAAAGATAGAGGTAGTGTTTTTGTGCACTAATTTTATTTAGGATTTAGGATTTTTGCTTGTGTTTTGTACTATTTCACAAAGCAATTTATCTTTAGCTGAGGAATTGAGTTAAGTTGAATATGAAGTTCATTGTACAGTGGTACATGTACAGGAGTAATGAAATAGAAAATGTAAAGCTTATTTTGCTCTCTTTCAAGACACAGTTACCACCTTCCATCTGACCTGACCAAGCAGCTCATCCCTTTTGTCTGTCATCCCTTTTGTCTGTCTCAGAGCACAGGGCACTCAACTCTTTCTCCTCACATTTGCCTTATGTATTAACTGTAACCTCTGTACTCAGCACAACTAAATTAGAGCCCTATTCTATTTGAGACAAGTAAACTACTTACAAACCTAATTTTGGCTGCAGGAGATTTTGTTCTTCAATGCTC
Organism: Discoglossus pictus; assembly: GCA_027410445.1. Lineage (NCBI taxonomy): Eukaryota > Metazoa > Chordata > Amphibia > Anura > Alytidae > Discoglossus > Discoglossus pictus. The sequence goes on from CM050165.1 coordinate 310,863,997, forward strand.
CACAGACATAATATTAGTGAACACACCCACAACTCGTAAACCCAAGCTTTGTAAGTAAAGTTCCATGGCTCAGGATTTCAAGGTGGTGATCAGTAATATTATGTTCCTCAAAACGTGCTGCCACCAATGAGAATCCCTGGGGATTCCCTCCATCCACATGCAGTGAAGAGAATCCCTGGGAATCCCTTCCCCCTCCCACTCCCGATTGGCCCCTTCTCCAATCATGCCCAATCCTATTCACTCATCTACATAAGCATGGGGACTATTGAGACCCCCATGGCATCATAAACATTAACCCTAAATGTTAGCCACAGCCACGGGGGACCCTAACAGACCCCCCACAGTACATAGAGGTAACCTTGATGCTGTATCTAACTCTTAACCCAGGTGCATTTAACTATTAACCTCTTCTGTGGAGGTCCTTAATTAACCCCTAACTACCATGAGATTCAATAAAGGACCCCAATGGCACCTAAAGTAGCCCCCATGACTCTTCATGAGTTAATGATAGGTTAGCATAGGGGTCTAGATAGACTCCATGGTATCTTAGGGGTTAATAAGAATACCATCGGAGTCTAGATAGCCCCTCATGGTATCTTAGGAGTTAATAGGACCCCCATGGAAAGCAGTTAATTGATTATATGGCACAGTGGTCGTTTAATCACCTCCACCGCAGGGGTTAATAGAATAGGTGCCATGGGGGTCCTTTAGATGTCACAGTGGTCCTTAATGAAACTTTGTGGCAGGGGTTAATGGTTAGATGCTGCGGGGGTCCTTCTAGGATAACAGATAATATAATTTCAGTGTTTATACCGCCATCATACACCATATTAAATTTCCATTCATCAATTTCATGTATCCAACAAGTGTTAGAAACACCTTTATAGGGCTACAATGCAAAAATAACTTGTACAGCGTCTTCACAGAACACTGTTCACGAAGTGCTCAAAAGTATGTAACAGATAACAAGTGAAAAAGTTGCAGGGGGAGCACACCACCTCCCAGTACAAAAAAAACACATTAAAGAATTCTTGAACTATGTATAAATTCAATACAGTTTATCCCCTCATTGGATGAAGTATGTAACTATCACATAGACAGGTCCAAAGTGTTGTATATGATATGGTCCTGAAACCCTCTGTCTTTGATGGTAATAATTTATACTAAAAAAAAAAATGTCTTAATGTACACCAAACCAATTATTTGTTCTAAATGGGACAGGTAAATTGCTACATTATTTTTCCAGTAACCAAGTGGTTAACAGCACAGTGCTTCCCTTCTTTATTATTTTATCCACCTCTGGAAGTTTAACGGGTTTCCACACCAGGTACCTATCAAACAATCCACCGGCAATGTTAGGACTAATGAAATTCCTGCTGTGCATGTGATTGAGGGAGAAGCAGCATCTCTTTTTTCTTATTGAAATACTGAAAAAACGCAACCCATTTAAATCCGAGATAGAAGTGTTTTCATATTACTGAGAATCTTATGCAAATTTTACCACACTTTATGGACCTGAAAGAAAGCTTTTTATGATTATTGGGGTCACCCTGTTTCCCTTTAATTTTTATGCAGTAGTTTAAATGTTTGATATCAATTATTTTCTAACTAATAAATTGTATAAAAAATATGGATAAAATTAAATCATGCCTGTGTGTTCTTGAAAAATACGTATTTTTACTGGGTGCTCTATTATTCTGTATTAATTAATTATTATTTTTTTACTTTTTTTATAAGATTTGTAAAATGTTATCTGAATGATATATGTTTGTGTCAATGTGATGATGTCATGTAATACTTTATGAGTTGGGACCAAATAGCCTCATGCACCCCACCAGAATGATCTTTATTACACTCTATGGGCCCTATTCTTTTGCCCAATTCATACATTTATACACACTTAAAACCACTCTTAATATTGCTACATACTGTATTTGGCAAATATTACTTATTGGCACTAATGAATTCTTAAGTCAATAGAATACATATATACATTTATAAAAAAAACACCCGAAGCCAAATTAATGAGTTTAAGGCATTTGCAAGTAGCTAATAGAATATGGCCCTATATCTGAAGCCTTTTTGCTGTAATACTCTTTACCTTTGTTAGTTTAAAGTGACACAGCAGAGGTTTAAAGGCAAACCCCGCTTAACGCTCTGTGCCAAACTCTGCAATATTGCTGTTTTTGCGTGCCAAATCTCATTTGACCCTTTAAATTCACACTTAGCAGGATCGCATGTGAAGTGCTAAACGGGGTATTCCTATATGGTATTTTTTTGCATATGGCTTACTCTGAAGACAATACATTTTGCATTCATTGGCAATTATCTGCAGTTGGTAAGGTATACCAGAGTGTACTTACTGGGTGGAACAGAAAGGTCAATTGACAGGTAAAAACTGCAAATGTCAGTGTATGTTTACTACATGAAAATGCTTCTCTATTAATATGCACTTATTATTACCATAATGCCATGTTGGATCTCCACTGTGTCACTTTTAGCTCTACTCCCTCATGTCCAGCTCTCAATTTTCTTACTTGCATTTTAGTATTGTGACGTATTTCAGCGCCTGTCAATGTGAAGCAGTTTATCATTAAGGCTTATTATGATGAATGAGAAAGTGATTAGGGAATGGGAAGATAGTATTTTAACATCATTTTACAAGTAACTAACTTGTAGTGTAAAAATATGAAAATATAGCAAGAGCTCTTCAAAAACATTTTGCAAAGGGAGAGGGAAAACATTATCATTGAACCACCGATCTTGCAAACGGGTTCCATTTAACATATATCTTATCAACTTAAAATCTTGAATACTGCTTAGGCCCTTCAGATTTTTAAAAAAGTTATCAGTCTCTTACATCTTGAAATGTATTCAAGTTTTAGTAGATCACTGTATCCTGATTGTATACCCTGACATGGGTATTGGAGTCAAAGAAAATCTGGGGGGCGGGGATACAACATATAGTATACAAAATAACGCACAACTGTATCTCTACACATAAACACACACATTGAAAAATCTTTGGGGGGGGGATTTGTCCCCCATCCCACCCCAGTTCCTACACCCATGTACCCTGACCTAGAGAATGAGAGAATCCAATTCTCCCTCAATGGAAATAACTGAAATTAAATGGAAAGTGGGTGATTTTCACTTTTTTACATAGTTCACAATTTCCTTCAATACTGTTTTTCATAAGCTTGCATGTTTGTCATCTGTGTTAATTATAACTCCTGTACTTAGCACTATCGAATAGGTGGGTGCTTTATAGATAAATTATAATAATAATCTAAATAAAGCAGAGAACAGAAAACAAAAACAAGTATATAAGTATACATAATATATAATAGGTAAGAACATATTTTGCATTGCTCTGGATTTGGTGTAGAACCTGCTATATTTTTGTAGCATACAAATGTGGGATTGTTTTTTTTGTAGCTTTGATTAGTTGGAGTTTGTACATTAGTTGATTCATAGTGTACCCCTTTATATTTTCTTTATAAGCCAGTAGGTGGAATGTGGTAGAAGTTCCACATAATGCATTAAAATGATTTACACCTTATGATGGTGATTTATTAAGGTAAAAGCTCTTGATTGTTCTTAAAAAGACTATGTTAGAATAGCGTCTACATGATAAAATATTAAAAACATTATTTAAAAAATTTCAAAATAATCTTAAAGGACCTTTGTAGTATTGACAAGTGTGTATGTAAAGTGACAGTATTTGAACAGAATTGAATCGAGATGTTATCTGAATCTAGAGTTCCTTATATTCCTCCCTGACTTCTAATCCTGATAGGAACAAAAGCAAAATATCTGCTGCCAAAAATTTAAAACAGCAATTGAACATAAATATAAAACATATAATAAGGCTATATTTATTTTAAGCATTGTAAAATTATGCTTCCCTTTATCAAATTAAGTTTTTCTAAATAACATGTAAATCTGACTCTTTAACATGATTTTCTACTGGCATTCTGAAAACTCTACCATAAATTTAAGTAACTGCCAGTAACAAGATAATATGCTTCTTCATTCCACTTTAGAAGTAAACATCTTTTTACATTAGTGTTAGGGAAAATAAACTGAACAAATGATTTCTGAAAAGGAAACAAAGACAATTATATTATCATTACATACCTAATATACCCATACAACAGTAGATAAATAGACCCTGAAGAGACTGATCAGTGTCTGCTTTAGTGAATGATTTATTCTGTACAATGAGATTTGCCAAGTGAATATTCCTTGTTAAGTAATTTCTGTACTTCCATTTAGACAGTATTTATAATAAGACAGATAGTAAATCTCTTGTAAAATGAATGAATAAGTGAAACTACTTTTCATAGTCATATTGACCTTTTCTGTGTAACTGCCTACAACCTCAGGGCAGTCTCACATATGACCCTGTGACTTTGCCTGCAGAGAGAGTGACGCAAAAGGGACCTCCATACTCTGCGTAAGCAGTAATGAGCACTGTTAGTGTGCTACTGGTGACTGACCTGATTTCCTTATACCCAATTAGTGATCTAGAGATATAGGTTGTTAACGTTACCTACTAGACAAGCTAAGAACAGCTTGTTGACTTCCATGTCTACATAAACAATGTAATAAAAAAAATAATTAAAACATGTTAATGCCAGAGAAGATTTTATCTAAACATCTAAACTGGCTTCACAGTGGTCCTTTATGCTATCAAATGTATGTGTTCAAGCTAAATGTGTTTTCCACCAACAGTTGCTTGGAGAGGCAATTATATGCTTGATCCTACCAGTTTGGCTCAGGCATTATATTGACCAGATCAGTTCGCATTAATTTCTGGTTGGCATTTCACCCTGAAACTACATACTTTCAGGCAGTTAGGAATTAATTAAATCAAGCAAATCATTAATACTAACCTCAGGTGATATAGCATTTTATATAAATAATTACTTTGTTTGAGTTAGTTGTAGCAGTTTGAACTTATTAGCTTCTCTTGCAGCAGAAGACTGAACTAAAGTGCCTTTATTCAGACTATGTTTTTTTTCTAATTGCTGGGTAGAAGATGTTTTTGTTATAATAATGTTTCCTCGACTTGAACTATTGTGTGGTACTTTTAGATGGATAACATTATTTTAATTATATGAACAAGGCTAGAAACATTTTTTTTTTTTATCAACAAATACAAAGAGGACTAGATTTAACCCTTGTGTCACAATAGGCAAGTTTTAGAATCGCCAGGGCTGAGAAATCGCCAGGGCTGGTATGTAGGTGATAGAGATTAAAAAGTGGTGTACAAGAGTACAAAAACATAACATGTGGCATATAGCAGAATAAAAACAGGAAATAACAGATAGAAGGAAGAGATTGAAGGGCTATTAGGAACAAAATAGAGAAAGCATGAGCAATAGACAAAAAAGTAAAAAGGGAGAGGTGTGGTAAAAGGTAGAAAGGTAAGCCGATCTAGAAGGCGTGCTAAGAAAGAACTGTAGGAAAGTGGAATCAAATAGAAATGGGCATGATATATTAATACTGATAATGTCTTGCCTTCTGTCCTTTAATTTCCTTCCACCTTAGACTACAGCCTTAAGAAATTAGGCCCTGGCTATAAACCTTTCTAAAAGGTTTAAACCTAATTAAGCTTTAGAATAGCTGTATCCCTTATCCCTTTATTGAATCTGTACATATAATTTCTGCTTGGAGATATTCAGTCTATCAGCCCCAAAATAGTGCATTCATATTTTACCTTTGAATATAATACCCTTCAATTCCATATAGTGATTTGTGGCTTCTTCTTTATCTGAAAAATACTTCTGTTCAACTAATTTCCTCATCCTTATTTATATTTGAGATTTCAAGAATATGTATATACAATATATGACCTTGCAATTGCTCTAAGTTAGTTGATATCTGGAAGGTAAGGAATGTTCTGTATTAGCCTTCCTATAAGTTAGCGGTAATCAGTTAGCAGACAAGTAGAGGAGTGGTTTGTCATGAGTTTGTGTGGTATGTTTACCTTGCAGTGAGTCTATGGCTGAGAAGGCAAAACAGGGGCAAACACCAAAAGAGGTATGAAAACATAAATGCTAATAAAGCAGGTCCTGAAGGAATACATCCCAGGGTATTGAACTAGGTACCTAGGGAACTAGGAACTAAGTGTCAGATGACTGGAAAAAAAGTTATTGTTATACCTTTGTTTAAGAAGGAAGCAAGAGCAAATACAGCGAACAATAGACTAGTAAGCATCATTTCTTCAGTGGAGAAGCTCTTAGAAGCGATGCTACAGGATAGTATATAGGGATATATCAATAAATTTGTGAGTTTCCAATCTTGCATGGAGGAAAGCACTATGCACACTAGATTCTAAACTCAAACACATGGCTCTCTATTCTTTGCAATGTGTCCGTTTTGTTTTGGACGGACAAGCTATAAAGAAAAACTAACCATTTAAACATACCAAATAGAAAAAAGAAGCCTAAGGGGGATTATAATTACCTTAAATAAATACATCCAGCATCAATATAAGGTTTTGTATGGCAGAGCAGACCTATTTTCAAGACCTCCATTTCAATATTATTCAATGTCTCATTTCTGGGAATTGTGTCTATTCTTAAGTTTTCTCACCATGTAAATGTACTCCTAAATAATAATTCTGAGTGAGTATAATGTTTATTAACTAAATTAGGATAAAATTGGCAAGTGGCAATATTTGATATGTTGTGCAGATGTGGATTCTTAAGTAATGCACTATGGTACATCGTAAGGACTATGGTAAAAAAATGTATCACAAGGATAAAATTATGAAATATTGTAAAAATATACAGAATAACACAACTGCTGGTTGTCAAGCAAAATGCTTTATCAGATATATAGCCTTTTCTAGCATCTGCAAAATGATAGACGTATCACTAGACATAGATCAAGTATTGACCAAAGCTAAATGAAAGGAGGATGGATTACAATATATTGAAAACACACTGGTATACAAAGCTATGCTGTATTTATTAACTGAGATGGTATTTATTTATGAACTGAGATGGTATTTAAGCAAGATATACAGCTGTTTTGTATCTGCTGCTGCTTTGTATCTGTCCATGCACTCCAATGTCTAGCAATGTATCATTCAAGGGAAATCTCTAATTAATGCCACTCTAACACAGAATACCAATAATTGAAAGTCCTTATTATGAAAAAGCTGTACTTGATGGACTACAAGTCTGTTTTTAGCCTCTATTACTATTTTACTATGTAACTTTGAGCAATTCTGATGGTAAAAAGCCTCCCCCATGGTTTTTACTGATATGGTGATGATTCCTCGGGGGATGATGGACCAGATGTAAACAAATGACTAGCGTTACAATAACTAAATGCTCAAAAAAACAGATACGGTCTGGACAGAAATATTCTTCCATTGATCCTAACAACATGTTTGCCTGCTGTTTTAATACCCTGTATAAAACAGCACAGATGCTAAAGCATTCATAGACTCTGGCAGATGAACAGTTTGCATACCCATGTTAACTTATCCAGAAATATCTCTTCACCACCGTTACTTCAAAGTTTTGCTTGAGTCGGTGGATCTATTTGTGCAGCACAGTCATAAAGAACAATTCCCCTACTTATCCAGTATATATCCTACATGGTACCATGACTTCAGCGTGCGTGCTGAAGTTGCACCGACTTATGTGCGCCGACAATTGGGCACCACACAAATGTGCGCTGGGCTAGAAGCGATCATGTTCAATAGCGCACCCCTACCAGCCTCCCTTCTCTCTCCTCCTGTATCTGCCACTGAAAGCACTAACTGGCAGACCCCTTAAACCCCTATACTAAAACACCTACACTGCCTGTACTATATCCCTACACTGCCTATACTAAACCCTCTGTCCCTTGCCTGTACCCCTGCCTGTTTTCTCTCCTTTCTTCTACCCGTTTGTTCTCTCCTCTCTGTCTCCCTCCTCCCATCCACATTTATTACTTACCCCATTCCACGGGCCTGGTGAGGAGCGGTAAAACCCCAAGAGCTGACAGATGCCAAGCGCAGATGTCGGGGCGCACTATTGCCCGTGGAATGGGGTAAGTAATAAATGTGGATGGGAGGAGGGAGACAGAGAGGAGAGAACAAGTGTGTAGAAGAAGGAAGAGAAAGCAGGCGGGGGTACAGGCAATGGACAGAGGATTTAGTATAGGCAGAGTAGGGGTTTTAGTATAGGGGTTTAGTATAGTGACAGATACAGGGGGAGAGAGAAGGGAAGCTGGTAGCGGAACGCTATTGTGCGTGAGTGCTTTTAGCCCAACGCACATTTGTGTGCTGCCCAATTATCGGCGAAGACGGCGTGCCATCCTGCATGCAAGAGACTAGACACAAACTCCATAAAACAGAGGCTGAAAACAAACCCTGTAAAATTGAACTGAAGCACAGACCTAGAGTTACCCAGGCCAGTCAAAGCGAAAATAGCCAATTGATGCAGGTGAAAGAAAAGAGAGCAAAAACTGTCCTGCTGCTCAACATTACAAAGATGAAGAACGTGGCAAACAGAAATCTAGGTCCCTGGCAAATAGATGGGGAAGAAGCAGAGGCAGTGGCAGATTTTATTTTCCTGGGCTCCAAAATCTCTTTAGAATCTCTTTGTGACTGCAGCCATGACATTAAAATATATTTGCTTCTGGAGAGGAAAGCTACGGCAAGTCAGCATAAGCATTTAAAAAGTAAAGCTATATCACTATCAACAAAGGTCCAGATAGTTAAAACTATCATATTTCCAGTAGTAACATATGGATATGAGAGCAGGACTATAAATAAGATAAATAATCTAGATACAATTGACACCTTTGAATTGGGGTGTTAAAGAAGTGCTTAGAGTTCCTTGGACTGCAAGAAGATCCAATCAATCCATACTATTTTTGACAAATTATGGGAAGTCAAGACTAGCTAGAGAAAACTCTGATGCTGGGAAAACTTGAAGGCACACGAAGAAGGGGACAGCAGAGGCGGACATGGATAGATGTGGTCATTGAAACAATGGACATGAGCTTGATGGGTCTCCTAGAGGCAGATCTGCCTGATGTGATGCAGTCCAAAGAGTCAAAAAGAGACATACACAACTGAATGAATAAACTACAAAAAAAAAATAATCCGAGATTCCACCTCAATAACTAATTCATCCATATGAGCCCAGGTTTGCCAAGGGATTCCCGCTCAATACCCATTGGACATTGGGCCCCCACCCCTTGTGCTGTGAAGTGAGGAGCCCATTAACCCCAGGGAATTTCTTATATTCCACTATGGAGCCTCTAACAATAACAAGGGTGCCCCTATGTAGCCCCATGGCACCTAACTTTAACCCTGTTACCATGGGGCCCCTATACATTTTAGGTGCCATGGGGATCCATAAGGACCCCAATGGTTATAATATAATATAAAATGGCTTGTGTAGGAAACCCCTATGGTATAAGGGATAATATTAAGTGCCTTGGAGGGCCATGGGGGTTTAAAGTACTCATAGGCGTTTTTTACAATATTTGGCAGAGAGGCTTTTGAGTAAACTTCAGCTAGCTCAAATATCTGATAGCAATTTAGAAAATAGTTAAGGGATAGGGGGTTATGATATTACGGTCATTATGACATTTCCCAGAGGTTAGATTTACATATATGATATGATAGCTTGTTGTTTTACAAATTAACTTCACTTGAATTTTTTTCTTATAGCAGCCTTGGAATAGAGCCCAAAGTCCCTTACAGATTTGACACATCCCATATGTGCCTTTCCAAAATCCAGTTACTCCTCTACATACAGTGGGGGGGGAAAGTATTTGATCCCCTGCTGATTTTGAACGTTTGTCCACTGACAAAGAAATGAGCAGTGTATAATTTTAATGGTAGGTGTATTTTAACAGTGAGAGACAGAATAAAATTAAAAAAAAACAAGAAAAACGCATGTCAAAAAAGTTAAAAATTGATTTACAGGTCAATAAGGGAAATAAGTATTTTACCCCTTTGACTTAGTTCTTGGTGGCAAAACCCTTGTTGGCAATCACAGAGCTCAGACGTTTCTTGTAGTTGGCCACCAGGTTTGCACACATCTCAGTGTCATTAAGGTTTCAAGTCTGATGTTTAGCAACTCAAACCTTCAGTTCCCTCCACAGATTTTCTATGGGATTAAGGGCTGGAGACTGGCAAGGCCACTCCGGGACCTTAATGTGCTTCTTCTTGAGCCACTCCTTTGTTGCCTTGGCTGTGTGTTTTGGGTCATTGTCATGCTGGAATATCCAACCACGACCCATTTTCAATGCCCTGGCTGAGGGAAGAAGGTTCTTATCCAAGATTTGACGGTACATGGCCCCGTTCATCTTGCCTTTGATGTGGTGTAGTTGTCCTGTCCCCTTAGCAGAAAAACACCCCCAAAGCATAATGTTTCTACCTCCATGTTTGACAATGGGGATGGTGTTCTTGGGGTCATAAGCAGCATTCAGTTGAGTTGATGCCAAAGAGCTCAATTCTCATCTGACCACTTTCACCCAGTTCTCAGATGTTCATTGGCAAACTTCAGACGGGCCTGTGCATGTGCTTTCTTGAGCAGGGAGACCTTGGGGGTGCTGCAGGATTTCAGTGGTGTAGTGTGTTACCAATTGTTTTCTTGGTGACTATGGTCCCAGTTGCCTTGAGATCAATAACAAGATCCTCCTGTGTAGTTCTGGGCTGATTCCTCACCATTCTCATGATCACTGAAACTCCACAAGGTGAGATCTTGCATGGAGAATCAGGCCGAGGGAGTCTGGCAGTGATTTTGTGTTTCTTACATTTGCGAATATTTGCACCAACTATTGTCACCTTCTCACCAAGCTGCTTGGCGATGGTCTTGTAGCCTATTCCAGCCTTGTGTCGGTCTACAATCTTGTCCCTGACATCCTTGGACAGCTCTTTGGTTTTGGCCATGGTGGAGAGTTTGGAATCTGATTGATTGATTGCTTTTGTTGACAACTGTCTTTTATACAGGTAACAACCTGAGATTAGGAGCACTCCCTTTAAGAGAGTGCTCCTAATCTCAGCTTGTCACCTGTATAAAAGACACCTGGGAGCCAGATTTCTTGCTGATTGATAGGGGATCAAATACTTATTTCTCTCACTGACCTGCAAATCAATTTATAGCTTTTTTGACATGTGTTTTTCTTTGGGGGGGGGGGGTTGTTATTCTGTCTCTCACTGTTAAAATGCACCTACCATTAAAATTATAGACTGATCACTTTGGACAAACATTCAAAATCAGCAGGGAATCAAATACTTTTTCCCCCCACTGTACATGTGATCAAACACCCCATGCTCTCCTGTAGTGAGCTAAACTTATCTTAAACAATTTTGTTATTCCATCTTCTGACGAGGATGAGATGATCTGGTACCCCCATTGATTTAAGAACTTGACACTTTTTGTTGTGTTTCACACAATGATTTTGAAACTTTAGAATAGTCTATAAACCAGAAGTAAATGTTTTTCAGGAAGTCTATTGCTTTCTCTATTATCTAGCATATATTGTCAATTTGATTTCTTGTGCCTCTGCCTTTTTGAAACCGGCTTGCGCCTCTGGTAGTTCTCAGTCCATATATTGTTGGAGCCGAGATTGCAGGATCTCAAGCATTACCATGATGGCATGTGAAATGAGTGCAATTGTTTGATAGTTGGAGCACAGTTTGATATTGCCTTTGTGCCTTTGTTTGGAGGTTGGTACATAGACTGACCTTTTCAAAATCTGTTGGCAAAATACAAACTTTCCCAGCATTATCTATTTGGTTTTTTAACAATTTATCTGGAACTCCTGCAGCCTTTTTGTCAGCATCTCACTTCACTCTCCAAGATGTCTGGTTCAGGCTCAGGCTCAGGCTCATTGGACAAACTACTACGGTTGTCAGTTAAGTCTATACCATTTATGCTTTTTATTCCTCCCACTGTGGCATGACATGTTTCTCTGAGATCCCTAATTTTCTTAAAGAGATCTCTTGACTTTCCCAATATGTTATGTTCATCTGCATCTTTACATCACTCATTATGGAATGTCTACTTGACTCTTCATGCTATCCTCTGGAATTCTGCAAATCTTTTCCTATCCCCACTACCTTCTGCTTTCCTTTTTCCCTTGGATCTTTCAAAGCCTCAACCGGCCAGTTTGTCTTCTTAGTTTTATTTCTTTTGGGGATATTCTTTGTTGCTGTATTCTAAACAGTGTCACAAAGTTTTGTAGAAAGTTCTTTGAAAATTATATCTTCCAAATCTAGTCCATTAAATCTATTCTTTACCTCCACTGCATATTTGTTTATTTCATATCTGCTTGGTCTGTGGATTTTCACACCTTCCTCAGCTTAATTCTTATGTGCAGTCAGATCCTGGTCTAGTTTTGCTGACTGTATAGAGCCTTATATAGTCAAGTCTGATTTCTATATTGTCCATCTGGTGATGTCTATGTGTAGAGTCATCTCTGAGGCTGTTTGAAGAGGGTTCATACTATGGTGTTATATCTATGATGTGTTGAATATCCTTGTATAGTTGGACAATGGCAGGTTCTTCAGCATCCATGGTTAGAGCATAGACTTGAGGTGTTTAATGTCCTGCAGAGTTGTACAACATCAGTGTTATGAACAGAAGGGCCCACTGGACTGTTTGGGGTTCATCAGTTATTATATGTGTGGTCAGAAGGTACTAACAACTTGATTAACAGTCATATCTGGGATATTCAAAGGGTTAAATAATTCTAAAGAATTTATATGGCCCTGCGATCGACCATGTGTGACTGCTCTGGCTTTAGTCTGGAAGGGGGAAGTATAGTTTTATAATCCCTGTAAGTTGAGATCTGGCATGTGGGGGGAGTGAGATATTTGTGTGTTTTTAGATATCTCTGTAACAATAAAGAAGGGCCAGTCTGATTTTGGACGCACTAAACAAAGGTGGTGTCGGAGTCTGCTTGTACTAATCAAAGATACATGGTGTGTGATTCCTAGATCCTAAAAAAAGGGGTCTGATGGTGCCTGCCTCTTCAGAAATGATGCTGTAATCTGAATTGTCTGCTGGTGTTGAGATCTGAACAAAAAGTTGCGACCCATAGAGAGAGAATCGGGGTGAGCGTAGTCCCCCAAACTTGGCAGGCGTAACAATCAGCCTCTTCAGCATGCGTGACTGGAGCATAGAATTGGATCACTGTGTTGTTAAATTGCTTGCAATTCAAATTGAAATAATTCTGTCATTTATTGGTTTGTAACTGAGCACTGCTTTAGACACTTTGATTGATTATGAGGGCTACTCCATTTCTTCTGCACAGTAGAAGATCTGGTGGTTGTCTGATATGAAATGTCCCATTCCAGTCTATTTGAGTTAACTAATTCTCAGGATATCAATGTTTGATCTTGTGGTGGGTACCTTTTGACCTGAGGGGCTCATCTTGCGGTGCCATATGATTACCTCTTGTCTAAGGTTTTATTTATCTAAGGTTAATAAGGTTATCTTGGCAAAGATACTGGAGTGGATTGTCACTTTCTTCTCCTGTAGCCCTCAATATGCCTGATCTCTTTGCTAGAGTGGTAGATTAATTAATTGGTTATATGTTATGTAATCACTTGCCACTTACAAGCAATGATAGCCCATAGGATCTGATGGAAAGACAATAGCATGTTGTTGTTTTTTTTGTTTGTTTTGTTTTTTTTGCAGTCAAAATATAGTCAGAAAAGGACACCTACTAGTGGTAATCCACATTGTTTATGCTTACCATCATTAACTATTTTTTAATAAAATTAAAACATTATATTAAATCTAATCAATTAAAAATATTAAAAAAATTATAATTTGTATTATGATTATTATAATACAATTAATAATATAATTAATAATAATAATAATAATAATAATAACATTATTATTATTATTATTACACCAAATTAAAAATGTAAACTGTAATAGCATTATGATTATTCAAGTCGTACATTTCAAAGGGCAGATGCTATGTAGATAATAAATATAAATTTTCTCAAACTACAAATGTGTCTTCTATAAAGTGTGGAACAAAATGTTTCAGTTTGTTAATCTTAATAACTGCTACTATAGGACAAGAATTATTCTGATCAGTATACAGTGGTACCTCGGTTTAAGTCGTTAATCTGTTCCTGACGGCACGCTGTAAACCGAACATGACTTAAACCAAGGTAGCATTTCACATAGGATTACAGATTTTTCCCATTTTCTCACATTTTATTTTGAACAAAACCTTAAACCTGAACAGGCATTACTAAACAACAATTACATCAAATAACTTAGAATTGAACTTCACTGTAACTGTACTGAGATCAATAACAGAGAATTTAACTTCACTTTAACTCTATGGTTCCAAGAGGACTTGAGGGCCCAGTGGGGTGCTGGCAATGTAGAGAAGAAGGAGGAGACATGTTATTGCTTGTAAGGGTGGGGGGGGTCCTCTTCTACTGCAATATCAGACACTTGCACAGGGGATGTTTGTCCTTTATGTCTCCTAACATCACTGCACTCTACTGAAGATCTGCTGGAGACTATGATGTAGGCAGTTTCACTAGAAACCTATGAAGGGAAACTTGCTTCTGCCTTTGTTGCTAACTGTTTCTGAAGTGAGACATTGCTTTATCATTAAACAAGTCCACAGCATGGCTTGCGTGAGCTTTGTCAGGGTGATAGTGTTCCACAAAATGTTGTAATTCAGCCCATTTAGCACACATTTGTTTGATGAGTGCAGTAGGTGCTTCCTCCCTTCCCTCCTCTTGACCTGAAGAAGAAAGTTCACCAGCAACTCCCTCTTGCTGCTCTCTCTGAAGTTCGTGCAGCTCCTCAGTGCTGAGCTCTTCTCTGTGCTCCTCCACTAGCTATTCACTGTCTTCATTAGTCACCTCCAGGCCCATGGACTTGTCCAGAGACACATGGCTTTCACTATTCTGCTAGGTTCAGCTTCCAGGTTTACAGGAGCTACAGGTTCTGACCACAATTTACTCCAGTTTTTAGTCATGTGAGAGGCCACACACCAGGCCTTATTTATCAGGGTGACACAGTGGAGGAAGGATATTGAAATGGTCCTTCCAGACCTCTCTGAGTGTAAACTGAGCATCCAAGGTCACCTCAAAGCACCTCCGTAAGAGGGCCTTGGTATGCAGCTTCTTAAAGGTGGAGATGACCTGATGGTCCTTGGGCTGGATCAGAGGAGTTGTGTTAGGGGGCAAGAACATCACAGTTATGGACTTAAAGTCCTCCAGCATGTTGTCCTCCATGCCTGGAGGGTGAGCAGGAGCTTTGCCAATTAATAGAGCCCTCAGAGGCAGTTCTTTCTCCTCAAAATATTTCTTCACAGTTGGGCCAAACACTTTTTTCATCCATTCAGTGAAGAACGTTCTGGTTACCCAGGCTTTTCTGTTGGCCCTACACATGAGACTTAAGTTGTTTTTCTGCACGATTTCTCACTATGGTACACTGTTAGAGACTTGCACTGTTTTCTTCACAACAAAAGCGTTAGCCTGTCCTTCATCAACTTGTGCTCTGGCAATGATTTCTCTTCTTTGGTGATGTAGGTTCTGGTAGGTATCTTCATCCAAAATAAACCAGTCTCATCACAGTTTAACACTTGTTGGGGAACAAAAGCCTCAGCCTCTACATACTCCCTAACAAAGGTTTCAACAGCTTCTTTGTCTGCACTCTCTGCCTTAACAATCTGTGAATGACAGTTTTCTTTCTGAGTTTCTCAAACCCACTGACTGAAATTCTTCACAGCTCTCACCACTTGCTGTAGGTTTATCTTTTATTGTCAGTTCGGCATGCAGTTGTTTGGCTTTCTCGCATGTCAGTGCCTGGGGAATGCTATCACACACAGACTGTTTTTCATTTATCCAAACATACAATAATTTCTCAACCTCCTCCAATGTCTTTATTTTTGAGTATTCTAGAGATTGTTGTTCTTGGCTTTTTGAACTCAGCAGAGAGACTGCAGATGCAGCTACCCCCGCCATACTTGCTATGATCTCTTTTTTGCATTCTATGGTGATTCTCTCTTTTTTATGCTGAGTGGTAGCCTTCTTTAAAGTCATGATGTTGGTGCAGGCTGGACTTGGGCTCAATTTTGGCTCTTGCAGGCACAGGCTGGATTTTGGCTCTTCCAGGCACAGGCTGGATTTGGACTCAGATTGGGCTCTTGCAAGCACAGGCTGCACTTTGGCTCTTGCATTCAAAGGCTGGATATGGGCTCTGACAAACACAGGCTGGAATAGAGCTCCTACAGGTACATGCTAGACTTGCGTTCAATTTGGGCTCTTGCTCTTGTTTTACAAATTAGAATATAGGTCTAGTAGTAGAGTCTAGTAGTAGGTTTTACACCAAAGAGTTTGTTACTGGTAGTATGTAATAGATACTGTAAGACTTACATTTGTTTTCTATGGGATCCATGTAATTGATCCATCAGTTAGCAACTAAAATTGTTTACTTCAGAGGTCCTTTAATGGTCTTTAATTTTTACAATGATATAATTTTGAACCCTTAATAAGGAATTCAATTTAATATCTGATGCAATTTTTTTTCTGTGGAAGTCAGGATGATGTAGCAAACAGAAATACATAAAAGGAATAGATTATGGGATAAATAAAGAACAATATTTAATGAATGTAACTGAAAGAATATTATATTAGATTGAATACGTCAAGAGTAAAAATAGGTATGAAAAGGAAGAAATGTGAGTTATAGACAATAATTAAAATGTATATACAGTATGAAGAAGTAAATGGGATGTATACGTACCATGCTAATAGAAATGCATTTAATATAAGATATAAGATTAGAAAGGGAAGGAGTATGCAACATGAGGTCATCGTAGAAGTGTAATTAATATGAGATAGAGTATTTGCAACAGAATGGTCATGGAACAGTCATTGCTGTAAGTACTAGGACAGCAGGAGATGAAGTTGTTGATAAGGTGATCTCAACTGGCTGAAGAGCTTTAAATACACATCTGTCTCTATTAATAAGAACTAGAAACAACTTAAATTAACACTGTAGTTCCCTATTTACATTACAATCATTTGCTGAAAATAGAAATGATAATGTGCAAAGTACTTTTTAGATGTTAAAAACAACTTTAAATTGCAAGTTACCATTAAGATCAAATACAATTTCTAACTTTGTACCCCAGCATCTCTTCTTCCTGCATGGATCTCAAGTAAACAAACTCAACTGTCTCAGTTATAAAAGGATAAAGAGATATTCTCTGAGACATGTCTACTAGTGTGGGGGTGGGGGTGTTTGAAAAGGCATATTTTAGTTTATGTGCTTAGGTGCTTTAGTTTAGGTGAGTGCATCTGATTTACCCAGACAAGTAAAGCGTGTTAAGTAAAGCGTGTTATTCCCTGTGTGCAGTGATTTGGTGCAGGTGAGAGGGGAGTGTTTTTGCCTGGGTTATACTTGCATATACAGTAAGTTTGGGCCTAGTGTGTGACTGCATCTCATTTGCCCAGACAAGTAAAGTGTGTTTATTTCCTATGTGCACTGATTTGGTACAGGTGAGAGGGGAGTGTTTTTACCTGGGTTAAAATTGCATATACGTTTGAGCCTTGTGTGTGACTGTTTACAGGAGGGAGTTCAAAGAAAAGGGTCAAATTAAAGTTGTTGTTTTTTTGTTTTTTTGTAATTATGAGTCAATCCAGTGGTGGCCTCACTCAGTGTATATCCTGTCATATGTATGCACTACTGGAACAGATGATCCAGAGTCCATACCCCTGTGAGAGGCGTGAGCATGTGGCTGCTCTGGAAGCTCAAATTGGAGAACTGGAGAGGAGAATTGCAGCAATTATAAATGCAGCAGGTATAGAAGCAAGGGAGGCAGATATCATACTGCCACTATACAAATCCCTAGTACGCCCTCATTTGGAATATGGAGTACAGATTTGGGCACCAATTCATTAAAAAGGACATTTTAGAACTGGAAGGGCTACAAAACTAATAAGGGGAATGGAGGGGCTAAGTTATGAAGAAAGACTATCCAAATTAAACTTATTTTCTCTAGAAAAAAGGTGTCTAAGAGGAGATATGATTACCTTATATAAATACATCCAGGGTCAGTATACAAATTTGTCAGGGGAGCTTTTTGTGCCAAGCAGTTTTCAACTGACAAGAGGACATCCTTTGATGTTAAAACTAAAAAGATTCCACCTTAAAGAAAGAAAAGGTTTCCTCACAGTAAGGGTGGTTAATCTGTGGAATTCTCTACCAAAGGAGATGGTGACAGTGGATTCAATAGATAACTTTAAAAAGGGATTGGATATATTTTTAATTATAAAGGGCATTCAGGGTTATCCTGGTTAATTAGAGAGGGAATATTGATCCAGGGAGAAATTCGATCGCCAATATCTGGGGTCAGGAAGGAATTCATATTTTTTCCCTTTTGAGACAATTATGGATTAATTAACAACTAATCTGCATATTGCAGACCAGAGGAGATCTTAAAAGGTTGAACTTGATGGGCTAAAAGTCTTTTTTCAACCTCAATTACTATGGAACTATGTAACTATGTGCTGTATTGGATAACACAGGAATAGAGAGGTTCTCCAACTGTTCTCCCACATTTCACACTTTAGTAAGCCTGGCACACTTTGTTGCAATGAATTGATTTCATTGTCAAAGGATTGTACCTACTGCTCAAGAAACAATTGAGATAACCAGGACTTGAAAAATCGTCCCATTCTGCATTCTGGTTCTTTGTTTAAATTGATCTCATGGAACCACTTTGTCTAATTACAAATGATGCAAGCACCCATTACCAGTGGATAAACTGTAGACTCTCTAGGGAACTGTACAACACAGTGCACTAATGTAGGTGCTAAGTGGATAAATGCAAAGCAGTGTACTCATGATAAAGTATCATTAACATTATTTACATCTACATCAATCTACACAAGATGGTGAAATAAACTGATGTAAATCCCTTCCTCTGTGGGTATAACTTTAGGTCACAACTGTGCAAGATAGCAACTATCACAAGCATGGCTGGATTACCCATTAGGCCAACTAGGCAGCCGTCCAGGGGCGCTTCTCTGTGAGGGGTGCCACTTCTTTAAAAATATGGTTCCTGGCTTAAAAAAAAAAAATGTTGCAATTCATAGACTGGCTACTAAGGGATAACCACCTAGAACAAGAGAGTTACAAGAGGAAATTGAACGTACACGTACAGAAAAGGCAAAAATGGGTTTGTGCATAACTTGCGTACTCACTCGCAGGGGCTCCTCCACTTCATTGCCTAGGGGCTCCAAAAAGGTAGATACGTCCCTGATCACAAGGGAGAAATGGAACAATGGAGTTACCAGATGGTAAGAATCTGTTACTCTCTGAACTTCTTAGAATTAAGTGAAGTGTACATTTTATATAATAGTTACACTGAGCGGAATACAAATAATTAAGTAATCTGAATAGAAAACATTTTTATAAAATGGAAAATCTGCCTAAAGAGTGAAAACAGCTTTGTATCAATCAACTACAGACCCACATGTTGTGCAAATATATCATGTTAATGAAAATCGTGAATACATGTATACCAGTTTTATATATTGACACAAGACAAGTAAAAACTCAAATAATGTAATATGTGGCAAACATTGGCACACAAAAAGCACATTTAGATCATATACACAACTTAATAAATACAAATAAAAAATAAATACAAATAAATTATTCATTCATTCTCCTAAATATATTTAAAAATGGATGGCTCTAAGTTCTGAAAGAAGATCTGTCACTAAACTAGGTACTGATTGACCTTGGGAAGATCACAGTCTACTGTGCCCTTTACTTTGTTGAACATGCTATAGAATGTGCTAAAGCAACTATTTATAATAAATCATAAATGCAACCACAATCACCTTTCCTACAGTATGTATGGCATGTGAATGTGTTGAGAGAAGTTATGTATAACATGGGAGTGTGTGTATGTCTGATTCTATAATACAGAAAAATATATTATGGGGAGGTGGATAAGATGGACAAAGTGTGTTCAAGTGGTGGGGAGTATGTAGAGTGTAAGTGAATTAAAGTGGAGAAGAGGAGTGGAGAAAGAGTATATTGGAGTTTGGAGGATTGTGAGGAGGGAGAAATATATGTAGGTATGGAATAAGTGTGCATGAGAGGAAATAGAGTGAGAGGTAAAAGGAGGGTGCTTATAGATAAGTGTGTGAGAGGGATGCACGTAGATTGTGTGCTTGTCCTCTGATGATAATCATTATCTTCCTAATTTTAATTACCTTGTCTCCCTCCAATTATTACTACTCCCATTGTCAATTATTATTGGCTAAGGAGGTTATAATTTCTCTAAAATGTAATAAAATTCCTATTCATGTCCATTACCTTGTTTGATCATCATCACACTTTCCTCCAAAGGCGAGCTCCCTGAGTACTCTCAGATACTGTATTTCATCAGCCACCTTTCCTTCGTGTACAACATTTGATCTCTCCTCAAAATGTCAGTAGTCTACATGACAAATCCCCTATCCAGGCTCACAGCAATTACTGAGATAGTTATAATTTTTAAGATTCACGCTGTACTTTCCTTTACTTGTTTATTACTTGTTTGTCTCACGATAGCTAGATTGTACAGGAAAGATTGCTGTTACTTTAAAAGGGTTCAATGCAGGTGGATAAAATGAGGTTGTAAATTATGGGACTGGGTGGTTTGATAAATCATGTTTTCTAAAGAAAAATATTGTTGTGGTGTTATTGGAAAGTAGTTATTCCCACTTAGTTTCTATATCTTCATTTCACCTTTCGTATTAATTGTACTGTGGCCATTTCTTCCTCACATGCTTTCGCATTTTTCCTCTGTGCTGGGGAATGCACATTAATTATATGCCCAGACAATTGAGTTTCATTTGATTATTTCACACCAAAAAAAAGAGTATTTAAAGAAATCAATATAGCTTTTTTTTCAACTTACATTTGAATGTTAGTGTTCCAGACGTAATTGTGGATATCATTCCACCACCACATATCACATGTCCAGTCGTAGCAGAGGATCTGTCCATAAAGCTGTCCTAATAAAGATCTTTATGGCCCTCCTTCCCTGCAGTAGCCACTTCTGACAAGCCATGATCCCTATTCAATTGCTAGCACGCAGGTTAAATTGTACCAGCCGTAAGTCTGATGGCTTGAAATCTGTAACGGTTACTGAGTGATTCAATTGCTCAATCCCGCAGCTACCTGGCCGAAAGCCTAAACCATAAACCATGCACCCGTAAGTAGCATTTCAGAGCATGATCATGATCAATTAGGCAATTAAGTGAGGAATTGTAGCAATTGAATAGCGAGTTGCGATTGTAACATTTGCGGACTTGAAAGATTAAAGGCTTAGATTGGTTTGATTTATGATTTTGACAACCACAGGGATTTTCAGCCTGTAACCCGCAATCGTTTGCGGGTTGCTAAAAGACGTCAATTGAATAGCAAATTAGTTTAGGAGCTACATTATGGGCTCCAGTAACTTACACTAGCTCAATTGAATAGGAGCCCAAGTCTGGAAAAAAATAAAATAATAGGACAGCGTATTGGGGAGTGGAGTGGAGTGGAGAGATTGTTTCTGAAACACTAAAGTTTAGTTTAAATTAAATGTTAAAAGCTACACTGAATTTGTTTTATGCAAATGTTGATTTTGTTGCTAATCAATCACTAAACAAAGAAAACTTATTTGATCACTACACTTAATTTTTAAATTCACTACTATTCCTTCACCTAAATAACAAACTTGACTCACACATTGGGACTAGGACAATTTTTTGATGACTTAACATTTATTCTCTTCATCCCAACTACAGGAATGAATTGTCCTTCTTCCCACATGTTTCCAATATAACGCTCACCATCATTTCAATATCCACTACTGCCTTTACCAATCTAACCCTAGCCCACCCAGGCTCAAATCCTATATTCACCCCAGTAATAAAAATATCACTTGTGCTATTCAAAAAAATTGATTGTATGCTCTGAGATGCAAGGTCTCAGTATCCCTGGTCTTATTAAACATAACATACCTTGGTGATACCGCTTTACTGTTTAAAATGTAAAGTGATATAGACTTGTTTTGTTGCTATTTATATTGTTTATATATAATATAAAATATGTATTTGTTGTTTATATTAAGGTTAGAAGTTATTGATCATCACTTAGTTAGAAAAACAACAAAGCAGGTTTTTTTCTCATTCTTGAGGATCCCTTCATTGCGTTTCAGCACCTCTTGCCTGGCTTGTACTGCATGACAAGATAGTACTTTGGTCTTTATACAGATACGATGTGCCCTGCTCTGATGAGAATTAATTGCCTATAAAAACAAGCTATTTGGATAAAAGCTGCACCCGCTTCATAGCTCTGTGTTACTGTGGATAATGATTTGGAGTACTCATTATTTTACTGTCTCTTTACTTTGGGTCACCAGATTCAATGACTTTGTGACCCAAATGACAGATTTATAACATTTCCTGACACTGGAATCTACAATGCATTTCATTTCTTAAAGGCACACTATAAGAGGCATGCATTTCTGTTTGGATTAGATGAGGATAAACCGAAAAGCATTTATTTATTACTTGTAAACATATTCTGATATTATGGCAAACTAATGAATATCCAACCTGTTCAATGCCTAAAAACAGTGTTATAACAGCAGAATACAATGTTAAGGTAGCATGTTAAAATTTTGTTAGAATAAAGAGCGAAAAACACATGCATATGCCTGCTCACATTCTTGGATTGCAACGTCAAAAATGTGAACATTGCATTTAATATGGTTTTGAAATAGATTCTATTACCTATTTTAAACATGTAACTTTGCATACAAGTGTAATTATTTTTTTACTGTACGGTGGTTGGCTTTTATCGCTCTTTTGCCCACCATAAGATAAAAAAAATTTGTGCATAATCCATCCTGGGCTTTTGCTTAAAGCTGTTAAATACAGCAAACATATGCTTAAAAGGAACCATATTCAAGATGGTAATTGGATTAAAGAGCAAAGCCTTTGTGGGCTCATTTGCATGTCTATGTCCAGAATGCAGTGCAATAACTGTATATTGATACACTTCCAATAGTAAATAAGACCGTAATTAGGACATTAGTAAAACATGGTTAAATGTCAATCAATTAGCGTTTAGAAGTCCGATATGCAATCGGACTTGCAATCCGGAAATGTACAAAATAATAAAAATGAATGACAATACTGTTCTAGTCCATGTGTGTGGCCTGATATGTATTAATTCTTTGATTACCGAGACTGATATAACACAGAAATGAAACATAAAATAAATAATTTTTGATTGCAGATTTGCAAGCTTGAGACTGTTGTGCAATTAATTCTATAGTCTTTCATCGCTTTCCCTATCTTTTAAAGTGCAGTATTGATTTTTTTTGCATTTACAGTGCTACGAACCAGTGTTCAACACCCTTGTGAGTCCTATCTGGTACCCATAGGATTTTCTTCTACATTTTCCATTGACGGGTTTGAAGGCAACTGCGGGTTTGAGGAATTGTAGCAATTGAATAGCGATTTGCGTTTGCAACATTTACAGGCTTGAAAGATTAAAGGCTTTCATGGGTTGGAGTTATGATTTTGACAACTACAGGGATTTTCAGCCTGTAACCCGCAAATTGTTTGCAGGTAGCTTAAAGACGCCAATTGAATAGCAAATTAGTTTACGGGCTACATTACGGTAACTAACAATTGCTCAGTTGAATAGGGGCCTAAGTCTAGCAGAGGTAGAAAAGTATTTGAACAACCTCCACTGTATATCCAGAAAATAAAACAAAACACTGAGCACACTTACTTGGCTGTTTTTCCATAGAATTTCACAGTGAACAGTTTCCAATGTTTCTAAGGAGTCTGGGTAATGGTGTGGAAAAGAGGCTCTATATGTACTCCTATGTTGCCTCCAGTCAATTAGCAGGGGATCCATGTGCTCTACTCTCAAGCAGGCTTCAGATCATAGCCTTGAATCAAGGTACATTTCCAGAACTCATTCATACACTGCAGTTTCAGCCTTACATGGGGCTCATCAGTGTTAGGTTGGTTTTGGCATCTGAGAAATACAGCTGAAGAGAGTACATTCTAAGTACACAACCATGTTTCAAGCAAATCAGAAAAACGTTTTTTTACCACATAATTTCTCAATGAACATTGTTTCCACTGCCGTTAAGGATTCTGTACTCTAGTGACATGTTTTCATTAGTGTAGTTCGGGAGCAAGGGTGCTTCATGGTGTCCCTGTGAGTTTCAAGCCATTTATGCTGTGCATACAATTTGTTCTCCTGCTATTTGTGCTGGGGTATTCATAGTCTATGCATCTGAATATTATATACAATAATTCAATCTATGCAGTATGCAAAAGGTATGTGAATTATAGGCAGTATGGTATCATGTAAGCAGTTGTTTTGGTTCTATGATTATTGGGAAAACAATTCCAGTGTCTGGATTTACGTTGCATTTTATTTTACTGTAGTATTTGTTCTGGAAAATACAGTGTCTGTAGCTGCACTGAATGTCTAGAAGAAAATTGCAGTTGAAGTGGTAAAATACTCATTGTCAATAAATTGGGGACAAAATTGTGCCAAATTACTATAAATGTAAATGTTCCACAAGACAGCTTCACATTTCTCAGTCACACACATTCTTTGTTGTTGTTGTTTAGTCATTCATTTGTGTCCGACCCTCTGAGACCATGTGGACTAAGCATGCCAGCAGCATCTTGTGTCAATAAGGTTTTCTTGGCAAAGATACTGGAATTGGTTGCCAGTTCCTTCTCCAGTGGACCACTATTTGTCTGACATTTCTACTATGACCTGTCCATCTTGGGTGATCCTACATGGTATAGCTCACAGTTTCATTGAAGCACACAAGCCACTTCACCACAACAAGCTAATAATCCAGAAGGGACACTCATTGTTTACAATACCACAATATTTTTTACATTCTCTTACATATACTGTAGAAACCAATAGACCTATGTAGACTCTTCATTCTAACTAACAAGCTCTGACTTACTGAATTATTTATATGTTTGTTATACATATTTAGGCATGCTTGGATTCCATTAATCTATTTGTCCTACTGCTTCTGCTGGAAGGTTATTCAGTTAGGGTCCTTTCCCTAAATAGGCCTTTTGAAAAATTCTGATTTGGAAGTTGTGCATGTAGCATGCAATAAAAGAGAAGTCTGTATAGATTAATACAGTTTTTTATAACACAAACAAGTGCTACAAATGATAAAAAAATCTTATTTGCTATATTGTGTAAATGCAGTTTAGCAGTGCCGTTAGAAACCCCTTTTGTCACATTCTGATTTTGGGAGTGGTAGTTGTAGAAAGTTAGTCTAATGATTTTTCCAGAGAGCTGGTACAGAATCCTCTAATTAGAGTCTGTCAGAAGAAGGAACTGATATTGTTGCAAATGTAGACCACAGATGGATTATAAATTAAAAAGTTGACATATGCCCTGCTAATCTTTCATGCAACAAAATTATTTATCCATTGTTTATGCAGTAGTTAACCCAATTACAGTTAGAGACACATCTGTTATTTTAATCATTAAAGGGTTATTTTTGTTCTATCACACATTTAAAATATAATGTCCTTATGGTCCTGTACGGCCTTGTTCCTTCCCGAACTATCTGTCTTTTTCCAATGTTCGGTTATCAAGTTGGCAGGATCAAATAATGCACACTGCTATTAGGTTAAATGGGGATTCCAATATTTAGTAATAAAACAACATTTTATAAAATCTATTCACATGGCAAATGACATAGTAAAAACAAAGTAATATTGCATAAAGATTGAGAGATTTGAGATTTGAAAACTTATATTAACAGGTATGTTGCTGGGGAAGATGCCCTCTTCACTGTATGTGCAAATGATTCTTGTGAAACGGAGCGCTGGGTAGCCATAAAATGTAAACAAATGTGTTGTATTGCTCAGTCAGTGCACAATAAAAATATATTATCAAAATCTATTTATTAAATTTGCATAGTTATCTTTACTATCAAAAACACAATGCAAAGTTGACATTAGGGTATTTAAATATAATTTGATTAATAATATTGGTCCAAATCATACCCTAACATCCTATAGGAGACAGAACAGAAAGTTCTTTATCCAAATGTGTACATTTATACATTTCACCGAAAGTCCCAGCTCATCAATTGTGACATTTGGGATACCTAATAATATTAAAGAGCAGATACACCTATACTGTATCTCCCAGAGTAAAGTGGCTAGTTTCTTTTTTCTTTGAAGAAAATTCTGTATTTCTAATTCATTCTTCCCAATCCAGTGATACATGTTTTGTCTGAAATAAGTATAGAAAATGACATCTGTCAACTTAATTTATGTTTTTCTTTACAGTCATTAAATATTGTTTTTATGCAACCTACCAAGATCCTCCCAAAGTTCCTTTTTCTGCAGAGGTGCAGGTTAGTTTTTTATGTACAAATATTTATACTTTCTAAGTACATTAAATCAATAATTTGAAATTATTTATCACCTAGTTTGTTATACAAACGTGGGCTTTATATTGCCTTTTTTATTGAATCTCAATAGTTTACAAAATTCAGAAATACAGTTTTATAGTCTTTGACAACAATACATTATCCATACAAAGGAAATGTCTGTTATCTTTAACCTTCATTTTTCCCCTAGATGATGTCAATTTATATTGGCTAAAACTTCAATCACAAGAATGTATCACATGAGAAAGAAAGCATGCCTGTCGGGCAATGACGTATGTAGGAGTAGAAGGAGTAGAAGAGCCCATGGCATAATGGCTATGTCATGGAATATTGACATTTTTCACAGTTTTCAACAATAAAACAAAATTTGATCAAATCATCTTACCAAAATGTGTCCTCTTCCTTTTCACATATTTCTACAATTTTTACTATATTTTCTACTCCCTCGATGCTTACCATACTCTTATCACAACCCCTTAGTAACATGTAATCCTTGCTTTTCACACTTCATTCAATGGTCACACAAGCCTTTCATCCCCTCCACCACCCATATCTATAAGTATATACACATTCAAGTCTAGTCCTGCATGTATTTGTGAGAGTGATAGTATTGGTGCCACAGTTGGTGCACATGAAAGCTGACTGCTGCTCATAAGCTCAGGATCTTACTTCTGGAGACCTGGAGCCTCATTCAATTAGAAGCCGCATCTCGTGTTATACAGGCCATATGTCTGCGGGCCTGCTGCGGGCTCACACTCTGCTACAATTATGCTGCTATTCAATTAAACAAGCCCGCAAGTCACGGGCCAAAAGCCGAAACCGTAAACCATGCACTCGTAAGTAGCAGTTTAGGGCGGGAATATGATCAATTAAGCAAGGCCTTAATTACCCATTTCGAAACAGCCAATAGAAAAAGAGACCGGCATCATTACGGCAGTATAAGATGGAGGTTACATGTCAATCAATTGGCGTTTATAGGTCCGATATGCGATCGGACTTGCAAACCCGCAAAATACAAAATACTAAATATCAAACCGCATACCTAAATCTAATCTAATTTGAGCGATGTTAATTGCTGGAGTGGCTGTGGCAAAGAAGGGACCCTCTTACATATCTGGTAGGAATGCAAGATAGTAGAAGATTTTTGGAAGCTCTGTTTCAGGAAAAGTTCTGGTATAATTGAATTTGATATCAAGCCCTCCCCAGAGATTGCTCTTTTGCATATTTTTTGACTCCAATAAACTGGAGGCTTAAGGCGCTGATTATCCAGATAGTTATCATAGCTAAATGGTTATTAGCACACAATTGGAAGCAACCACAGATTCCAACATGGATTGAAATTTCATCAACTATGAATAGGAATTTTACCCTAGAAAAGGATTTTTACGATTTGGGGATTGGAGGATTCTCACTCGATAAGTGGGATTTGTGGCAAAAATCTGCAAATGCAGAGAAAACAGTGCTAGGCGATGTATCTTCTTCCTATCTCTTTTCTGTAAGTTTCTACCCTGCCTATTAGTTGTTAAGTCCAGCCCTGGAGCCTCGCACCCCTACCTCATGTCTATATTTTGACATATTAAATGTTCTTACTGTCAGGTATAATACGCCTCTTTAGGCAATGTAATGCTATCTATGTTTTTTTGTTATGAATTGAGTAAGGAGTTATAAACCAGAAGTTTTTCTACCAATTTGCACATTTGCAAGAGATGTGAAATCATTGCCAAATCATTGCCTAATTTACTTCTTAAACACTCAAAATACTTTTTAGACACCGGTAATATTAAATGAGAACTTCATCATGACATCAGTAAAACATGGAGTTTAAACTACGATTAATTAGTGTTTAGAAGTAAAATTTGTGATCCGACTCGCAATCCAGAAATGTAGAAATCAATAAAAATCATTAAAGCCCCTGTTCTAGTCCATGCGGGTTCCATGATATGTATTAACCCCTTGATTCAGAAATCGATATAACAGAAATAATAGTTAAAAATATTTTTATTGCAGATGTTAAAGCTTGAGTCTGTTATGCAATTAATTCTAATGCCTTTCCATGCTTTCCCAGTATTTTAAAGTCCAGTAGAGTGTGTTTAATAGCTGCAGTAGTTGTCAGAACTATCTAGTACTCGTAAAAAATGTTGTTACATTTTTGAATTACGGGTTAGATTTAATATGCGAGCTGCATGTACTTTTGTAATTGAATATCGATTTTGCTTGATTAACACTTCATTTGTTTTAGAGACATGGCCTATGACTGAATATGAAGATTCTAAATAAACTTCAGCTTTCATTAATATACCTTCCCCAACATGTAGCCTTTTGTCTCTATTCATATTCATATACTGATAGACTTACTAACAATGGAATCATTAGATAGATAGATAGATAGATAGATAGATAGATAGATAGATAGATAGATAGATAGGGCCCAAATTAATTAGAAGCCTGAAACTCAATCATAGTAGGCCGTATGTCTGCAGGTGTGTTTGCGGGCTCCAATTACAATGCTATTCAATTGCTCAAGCCCACAAGTTACTGTCCCAAAGCCAAAACCGTAAACCATGAACTGTTTCGTAGCAGTTCAGGGAGGGAATATAATCAATTAAGCAAGCCCGTAACCTCCCATTTTGAATCAGTTAATAGAAAATGAGACTGTCATTATTACGGGAGTAAAGCATGGAGGTTACATGTCAATCAATTAGGTTTGGGGGTCCGATATGCGATCAGACTTGAAAATCAGCAAAATAAAGAAATATGAATATGAATGCCAATACTGTTCTAGTCCATGTGGGTGGCCTGATATGTATTAACTCATTGATACCTTAGAACGATTTAACCCTGAAATTAAACATAAAAATAAATTTAATTTCCTGCCGATTTGCGAGCTTGAGTCTGTTGTGCAATTAATTCTAATGGCTTTCATTGCTTTCCCCATTATTTACAGTGCAGTATATATGTTTTATTTGCTTTTACAGTGCTACAAAAAGGTGTTTAACCCCCTTGCGGGTCCTCTATAGCATTCGTAGGATGTTCTCTTTCTTTTGCCATTTACGGGTGTGAAAACATTTGTGGGCTTGGGGAAAATTAGCAATTCAATAGCGATTTGCGATTTTAGCCATCATAACTCTTGCGAAAGTGAAAGATCAAAAGCTTTGGTAGGCTGTAAGCTATAGGTTTAACCATCGCAATTTTTTCAAGCCCATAACTCGTAACCCATTTGGAATACGCAAAAAGACACCAATTGAATAGCAAATTAACTTGCGACCTCACTTACAGGCTACTGGATCAAGCGAGAGCTTAACTGAATCGTGCTCATAGTGTTTGAGCTTTATTATATGTTTTGCATCACATAATTTTAAACAAGCAATAATTTAAAATGAAGTTACCTTTTCTCCTGGTATCTCCTTTTGGCTGGCTCTGAGTTTGAACATAATTATATATTTTGCATTACATATATTTTAAGAAGTAAAAATATTAATTTCAATTAATTATTCCCCTGTTATCTTCTTTTATTCCCCTGTTATCTACTTTTGTCTTGTTCTCTTTCAGGCTGTGGAACTTGATCTTCATTTTAGATGCACTTACTTTTTCAATACAATTATTTAATTTATTTTTTATAATTTGCATTGCCTGATTTTAATTGCAAAAATATATTTATTGTGTCATTCCAGTAGTAGTAGCAGTAATAGTATTAGTAGTAATAATAATATTAGTAGTAATAGTAGTATTAGTAGTATAAGTAGTACATCTGGTTAATTGGCCTATACTGCTGTGTGTGAGCCATTTCCAGTTGATGTGTCATTCTGTGAATCCTATTTACTATGGGGTGAGAAAATCTCTTAAATCTGAAAAAAGAGATTTCAGAGTTAAATTAAAAGAGAATATTTCCTGTCTCACTAGTAAGAAACGTCTTACTTATTGTACTGCACTCAAGCAAATTACAAACTCAAAAAAGTGACCAAGGGAAAAAAACAAAATGTATGAAGACAAACAGAAATTACAACCTCTAAAAAGAGGATCTCAGTTCATTGTCGGTTGATCACTAATTATCATTGGAGACAAAGAATAAAAATCAGATGCAAGAAGAACCCATATATTGGATTCCACTACTTGCAATTGCAATTGTTAACAGGTAGCTACAATCATTACTGGAGCATTGAGATGTTCTCTGACTTTGACATGGTCCTTTGAGACAAAATAAGGAACCACTGGCCCAGTAGGAGTGTGAAACACAATTACTAGTTGCATTTACAGCAAAACAGCACTTCATTGAAAATGTCAGTGCATACAATGAAATATACACTTGTTTACTGAAGTCAGAGAAATGTATGTACATAAAGGGCTGTGAGGACCCCTAGACCATCAGTATTCCACATGCAACCAGCATTTTATTGGATTTAACCAGTCTGTCAAAATATAGAAAGCTATAATCATATAAAAGAAAAGATTGAATATTCATAGGGTTATGAACAGCTACCCATTTCTAAATAGCAGCCATTATCCACAGTGAGTGAACAAACAGGCTGAGTAGAGGCTCAAGACACATATTATTGTGCAGCAATTATATCATTATAGGCTCTTTCTGCTTTTGAAATATGAGAGCTGATATATCTAAGGGTAAGATTTTTCCATATGCAATGTAATGATA
Source organism: Discoglossus pictus (assembly GCA_027410445.1). NCBI lineage: Eukaryota > Metazoa > Chordata > Amphibia > Anura > Alytidae > Discoglossus > Discoglossus pictus. The sequence continues at coordinate 310,895,126 of CM050165.1, forward strand.
AATAAAATATTAAAACAGAAGGATAGCCAGGTGTATGAAGATCTAAACAATATAGGCTGATTTATGTTGCTTCGTTATCCTGTCACTATTATATTCCAATACATTTAAAAACTATGGACTCTAGGTAATGGTATTTTTAATACAGAAAGTAATAAGTTGTAATTATGCTCTATAGTATATCAAATTGTATGCTCAGTACTGCAAAATCATCCATGACCAATGTGACTAAACATTGGACTGACGGTCCATAGACCTGTAATGTGCCTATGGAGAGAATATGTAGATATCAGTATAAATATAGTGTTAACTCCTAGGCAACCCAATAGTATTGCATTTTTATTAAACTATATTGTAATTATTTCAACTTCAAAAACAAGATATGTCAAGTTAAAAAAGAATATATGTTATTATCTTTGATAATGACCAAAAGCTAAGATGTATAGTTTGAAACAAACTTTATTGCAACAAAGAATTAAAAATAGTACATCTGTTAGATTTGCAGAATGCATATAATAAGAACTATTGATAAATTACGACCCAAGCAAATCATGTACAATTTCAACTAAAAGTTTTATTAAACAACTCCAAATTAACATGTTTATTCACCATAACTGTGAGTGATATTTACAGTCTTCGGCTCGTTGGTGAAAGCTTGGCTTGGGTTTAGGGTGTAGGAAATAAAGGGCCAGAGGAAGGGGGAGGTGGAAGCTAACAGGACGTGAATGTTTTCCAGAAGAAGTTCTTGCATCCAGCTTTGCGTTCCCTGGGGGCCATAGCTGGGCCAGAGTTTGCGGATCTCTCCAGTTCCAGTCTTACATCGTCTTGCTCGGCACCTCTGGGCAAGTCTTCTGATTCCAGTGCTTCATTCTCTGACTGGGAGGGCTCTGATAACAACTCTGCCAGGAAATACTTGGCCAGCTCCTGAAATCAGGAAAGATGGAATGTTTTGAGACTGTTATGGAGTAAAAAAAGGTCTGGATTCAAGTCTAATACACATATTAGGATAGTATATGAGAAACCAAGATATTACCATGACTTACATACAATACAAATTGAGGCATATAATTCCCCAAAGCAATACTTTCAGGCAACTGATTATTATTATTATTATTATCCTTTATTTGTAACATGCCAACATATTCTGTAGCGCTGTACAGGGGTCAGGTACAAGTATAAATAAATTCCCCAAAATGAAAATAATGGAAGACCCTGTTATTGATCGTTCAATGAGATATACACAGTGCTTTCTCTAAAGCACCTTACAAGATTGAAAACTAGCAAACTTACACTCTAAAGGATTGTTTTTAACCATGTAGAGGCACCTAAGTAGCATATTTAAATGACAGTCAGTATTCAGGGGCAGATGTGTTTAATCCTCTCATTCAACATAGTAGTGACCTGCACCTGTGAGTCTAGCTCTTAGTGCCCTCTGCAATTTTCGCTTTGCTGACTTTTGCTTTTTTGGGGTCTATTTAGGCTTAGTAAAAAATATCTCTGGATTTTTCAATAATAATTTTCCTCTTGATATTTCGCATTTCTAACGTGAATATATGAGATTAATAAACACTGCAAGTTTATTCCTGTCATTGCAGGGAGAACTAGTCATTAGGATTAAGATAGTGGTTCCCAAACCTTTCCTCAGGGCTCCCCAGACAGGTCGGGATTTCAATGTAACTCTGAGTGAACACAGATAAGAAAATGAGAGGCTCAATTGCCTGTTTAATACTAATTGCCTCACCTGTGTTCACACACTGTTACATTTAAATCCCGACCTGTCTGGGGAGCCCTGAGGAGAGGTTTGGGAACCACTGAACTTAGGTATACCAAAAGAGGAATGGCATACGTAGTAAATATATATACCTTGTTTACATTTATAAATGAAATTTGTTTTCTCAAATAGATATTTATCTATTTATATTCAAAATATATAAGAAATATATAAATGTATACATCAAGAAGGCTTTATAAATAAAACCCATCAGCCATTAGAAATCTCCTAATTACTACTGTACACTTCTCCAATAACATACATGACTATGCAGCCACATAACCTTCATCACGCATCTTATCCTGGCTGGGTGCGCTGGCTGAGTTTCAGCACCTGGGACAGCTCCTAGTGCTGCATCTTGAAGACCTCCCCAAGCACTTCCCCAAAACACATTAGGAGGTGTGCACTGTACACTTAGTTACTTTTAGCATGTATTCCCCAAATGAAAATAACTGTGTCCTTTTAAGACTAACTTATGGTATGCCAGTAATATAAATATATAGGAAGATGGTATCTACAACTACAGGGATTAACGTGTGTTGTGCTATTATATACCTTCAGCAAACATACACATACTATAACATGTCCATTATATTATACTTATCATTTAAACACACATCCTTACAAATCAGTCTGAACCAAACACACTTCTCCACAGGTGCATGCCTGAAGGACTCCCCACTCAGCATTCCTTGTAATAGAAACGACCCTTACCTGTTTCCCCGCTGCTGCCAGTGATTTCTGCAGGAACTGGCGGAGTCTCGGATCTGTGGGAGCAGCTGAGATGGAGCTGACAGCCAAGGCCAGAGATAGCAGGGTCAGGGCACAGCGTACACGGCAGGACTGCATCTCTCCAAGAACTTCTCCAAGCTGGGCGCAGAGACAGAGCTAACAGTGCTGATGAACGAATAGGAGCTGCTGTGTCTAGCTCTTCTGCTTCTGCCTCTGGGATCTCCTTAGCCCCCTTTTAAATTCTACCTCTGACGTCAACACAGGAGAGCCCCCTCCTCCCCCTCTTCCTTTCCTGAGATAACCACCACTTTTACGCACCATTACCCCTATGTAGATAAATCACTAAAGCCACCGAGATGAGAGAATCTGAAAAGGTTTTTTTTTTTTAACTAATTTTATAGTTTAATGTGTATACTATTTGCATAACCTGTTTGGGTGTTTGAATCAGTAAAAGGTTTGTGGACTTTCACAAGTCATTTAACCTGTTGCATACCAGTGACACCACGGTGCTTACATTCATTCCAATTTATGTCAATTTCCTTTTCACTGTATTTGTAGTTCCATGGTGTCTTAGTGATTTATATGCGTGACTAACACTAAAGGTCTGCAGAATGCAATAGGTGGGATTGTGTCCAGAGAAAGACACATTCCTTACTGAGATCACACTGATGACTTCTGTTTTAAACCTTTTAAACCTTGTCTGTGCTGCATTATTTCGCATTGTTACAATAAATGTGTTTTTTTCCATTACGCACACAGTTCACAGGTATATACTATAATAATCAGGGGAACATTGCTATATTTTTAAATATATATTCATAGATGAATCTGTGTATTCCACTTTACAATATTTTCTTGGTTTAAGTTAAACATTATTAGTAATACCTTCTCACTTGTGTGCCTAAGATCTCAAAGACTGTAAGGTATTCAGGTATTCTTCATTTACAATGCAATCCAGTTCGGTTGCATTTAGTGACACCTTTCAGTGAATTAGAAGAGAACTGTTCATTTTATTGATGGGTTTAGAAATGTGGATATTTATTCTTTAAGTGAAGAATAAAGTATTAAGTGTTGTACTGTAGTTTTTACCAAGCTAGAAAGAGATAAGAAATGCATATGTGCTTTACCTATTTTTATAAGCATCATATGTGAATCCGAGTATTTACTAAATATGTTTTTCTTTTTTGGAAAAAAATAAGATCACAGTCCTTCCCATTAAATGTTAGTCACTTGTGTTGCCTATTAAATTGCCGTCTCTCCCCATTTGTACCATTTATTTCTTTTAAAATGTAATTACCAATCCTACAGTAATTAGGCGTGAGAGCAAATTAGGTTTTACTAAACACAATCTCAGTTTTATCAGAACACAAATATAGATGTTAAGCTGTTAGGGGTAGGGGAAGCATTGCCAAAATGTAGTTCTTCAATTAAAAAAAATAATTATAACTCTTGTTATATACATGTACTTGGTTTGGTTAAACAAATACAAAGCAACATCATTGCCAGCTTAGTCAATTATTTTTATCATTATAAGTATGTGTCCTTATTTTGCAGCAAGTTTATTGATTTGCATTATACAAATGCTCTGACACTGCCTTATGTAGTTACAATACATATCATTTTTGGAAGTAAGAGTTAACAAGCCAGCAAATAACCAGCATCCTTATTATAATATATGTGTCAGTGGGATTTCTAATAAGAGATATGAGGCTAACATTCTGTTAATATTACTATACTTCTATTTTTGTGTGTTTATAATGCAGTGAATTACTAGGGCTGTTGTAATAAAAATGGAATAAAATAGAATAATTTCAAAATTCAAAGCAAATATATTTCCTCACATATCGATACATATTTTTCAGACTTCAAGCAAAAATTATTTGTTTCCCAAGTACTATATGCGACAATTAGGCCAATTGTTATTATATTAATGCCAGATAATACTTTTTAGGATTAATAACATTTCTTTCAATACAGCTAATGCCAGCACTGCGGCATGACAGCCCTGGAGATACAATAATGCCCCCCCCCCCCCTTTTTTTTTTTTTTATTTCCACATATCTGCCCGGGTATTAATTTACATGGGTATTTATCAGAACGTGTTTCAAATTAGTGGAAGCAAATAGAAAATATTTACTGACATGTCAAAATAAGTAAATGGAACTAATGAAACACTGTAAATATTGATGAAGTGCTTTCAGATGTGTTATTGTAACACCGCAGAGTACCCCTGGGGATTTTATTATTCTACTTTAACAGCTAAATACCCTTAAAACTGCAGTAAGACAACAATCCCCTGTGGGCTCTGTTCTTCACATTGAGCCTGCTACAGCACATGTTAGTACAAGCTCCAAGTGCTAAGGTATCCCTAAGGGAGATGCTCTTACAGGACAGCTGCAGTGAGGGACAAACATGGGATTATCTGGGAAGATACCCACGTGACGTAAACACCCAGAGAGGGGATAAGTGTGAGCTCCAGGCAGAGCCCACCCAGTCCTATGTGCACCACTCCTGTGAGCCATGGCTGACAGGTAAAACAATCACTGACAAGGGCTTCATTACAGGTATGTAATTTACAGATTAGTGAAATCTAATTTCTAATGTAACAATAATAACCACCTGGGCTTTTATGTACCCCTCAAAACATCTCTACTAACAATACCCCTAATCCTACACATTTCCTTCATACTTCCTGTGAAACACACAGGGGGCCAATAGACATTACAAACCAAAGCAAAGGAATCTATCCTTCTACCAGAGATATGTTATTAATCCATTGTCAGCCACAGGGATCAATAATATGCTTCTTCATGGTATTTCAGTGGGTTGTACAAGGAGGGTTTGTTAATTAATTCTCTCAGTATAGGGCTGGGAACCTCTACAGTTCCATTTTCTGTCAGTATCACATGAAAGTGCTGTACAATAGGATTAACACGAGCTATGTGCATTCTTTATGGTACTAAATACACACTGTGTAATGCTCTGAGTGTCTGACAATCCAGAGATATCATCCAGGACACTTATCCCTGGTATGTGAGAACCACAGGAACTAATAGCAACTGGCAGGGGATACACAGTCCCTTTGAACTCTCACATTTAAACCTATCATGATGATGTTATATATTTATGTATGTATATATATATATATATATATATATATATATATATATATATATAGATGAATAATCAGAGTATTGCTGTATTTCATGACAAGCTTTCGAGAGATGATCCTCTCTTTATCATGTCAAAAGCAATACTGTTAAAAATATGAGAGAAGTGAACGAAGTGGACAGAATAGAAGAGGAAAACAAAAACATTGGGGGGAAAAACTAATTGGGCAGAGATTAGTGAGAAATAGAGGAGCATTGTAAATACTGTCCTGATAGGTCAGTATGTGAGTCTGTAGATCAGGTTTCTCACTAATCTCTGCCTAATTATTTTTTTTTTATTTTTTTTTCTTTCTCTTTTATTTTGTACACTTTGTTTACTTCACTCATATTCTTATCAATATTGCTGTTGACTTGACAAAGAGAGGATCATCTCTCGAAAGCTTGTCATGAAAATGATGAATATGTCTGTCCAATAAAAAAGGTATCACTATTTACTGCAATACTCTGATTATTCATCTGGATTACTGGACATTCACAGCTACCTCACTCTTTATACATATATATATATATATATATATATATATATATATATATATATATATATATACACATACATACATGTGCATGTTCCCAGAATGCAGAGGAATAACTGTATTTCTCAGAATTGTGAGTAGGAAAAACATTTTTTAATTATTTCACACGTTCAAAGGTGAACACAAATGTACTACTTATTTACTGTATGATGGAGGGCTTCTATCGCTGTTCTGCACACCATAAATTAAATGATTGTGTGTGTGTGATACCAATGATCTGCACATAATCTACTGGTCACATTACCCAGTGTAGAGTTTAGGATCCCTACAGATGCCAGTCTCATGAATATGCTATTGGTGCCAGCTGTTTTGTGCAGTCCCTTACTAAGGGCCTCATTCAATTGCAATTTAGCCAATTGAATACGGCTCTATAAAAGCACATAGCATATTTTTTTACAGAAGTTTTTAGTTAGTGAACTTCTATCCAAAAACAAGGTCTTCACTAACTAAAAATTTATGAAAAATATATGCTCTGTGCTTATGTAGAGCCCTATTCAATTGGCCAAATCACAATTAAATAAGGCTCTAAGGGCCTCATTCAATTGCAATTTGGCCAATTGAATCGGGCTTTAAATAAGCATATAGCATTTTTATTTTTAAAGAAGATTTAGTTAGTGAAGACCTTGCTTTTGGATAGAAGTTAACTAACTAAAAACTTCTTTAAAAAATATTTGCTATGTGCTTATATAGAGCCCTATTCAATTGGCCAAATCACAATTGAATGAGGCCCTAGGAAAGGAGTTTGGGCATACAGTGGCTATGGTTTAATTCCCATTCAGAGAAGAAGGAATTATGGCAGTTCAATCAATATATCCAGTACTATAAAGCAAATGCATTGTACTCTACATAAAAATACTCAATCACTAAATATCACTGAGTTTACATTCTTGACTGTCTACATTTGACAATATGCTTACCTTCAAGTTTATCGAAGATAAAGAAATAGACATGTACATAATATGTGCACAATGGTCTGTGGGCCTCATTCAATTGCAATTTGACCAATTGAATAGGGCTCTATATAAGCACAGAGCATATTTTGTTACAGAAGTTTTTAGTTAGTGAACTTCTATCCAAAAGCAAGGTCTTCACTAACGTGAAAATTTTGTAAAAAAAATATGCTATGTGCTTATATAAAGCCCTATTTAATTGGCCAAATCGCAATTGAATGAGGCCCTGTATGTACCAACTACACACTGATGGACAGTAACACCCAGGTATCCTAATGTTATGCTGAACTGTGATAAAAATCAACATTTGGAAAGAGAGGAACAATAAGAGATATGCTTGGAGTAGGAATTACTTGATCTCAAGTGTGAGACTGACACATAAAATACTATGGCCCTCATTAAATTGCAATTTGGCCAATTGAATAGGGCTCTAAATAAGCACATAACATATTTTTTTAAAGAAGTTTTTAGTTAGTAAACATCTATCCAAAAGCAAGTTTTTCACTAACTAAAAACTTCTGTAAACAAAATATGCTATGTGCTTATATAGAGCCCTATTCAATTGGCTGAATCACAATTTAAAAAAACTGTATGGCCCTCATTCAATTGCAATTTGGCCAATTGAATAGGGCCCTCATTCAATTGCAATTTGGCCAATTGAATAGGGGTCTAAATAAGCACATAACATATTTTTTTAAAGAAGTTTTTAGTTAGTAAACATCTATCCAAAAGCAAGGTTTTCACTAACTAAAACTTATTTTAAAAAAATATGTTATGTGCTTATTTAGAGCCCTATTCAATTGGCCAAATCGGAATTGAATGAGGGCCTAGGGGTCTAAATAAGCACATAACATATTTTTTTAAAGAAGTTTTTTACTTAGTAAACATCTATCCAAAAGCAAGGTTTTCACTAACTAAATACTTATTTAAAAAATAATGTTATGTGCTTATTTAGAGCACTATTCAATTGGCCAAATTGCAATTGAATGAGGGCCTAAATATGTAATGTGGAGGGTCATACCTTCCAGTAAATACGAAAGTGAAGTATAGGATGTAGAATATAGGGGACTGCTTGAGCTTCTACATTGCTTACTGGATCTTCAGTGTTTCCATGAAGCCACACACACTCTCAACCTTATTAAATTGCAATTCAGCCAATTGAATAGGGCTCTATTTAAGCACATAGCATATTTTTTTACAGAAGTTTTTAGTTAGTGAAGACCTTGCTTTTGGATAGAAGTTCACTAACTAAAAACTTCTGTAAAAAAATATGCTATGTGCTTAAATAGAGCCCAATTCAATTGGCCGAATTGCAATTTAATGAGGCTGTCTGGCTGCAAATCATCACTGTGATGAGTTGTCTGGTTACTTTAACCAAGGTGGGTGATTACTCACTAGCATATAGCCTTATTCAATTAGCTACTTGCAAATGCCTTGAACTCATAAATTTGGCTTTTGGTGTTTTTTTTTTTATAAATGTTTATATGCATTCGATTGACTTAAGAATTCATTAGTGCCAATGAGTAATATTTGCTGAATATGTAGCAATATTAAGAGTGATTTTTAGTATGTATAAATTTACAAATTGGGCAATTGAAACGGGCCCATAATCTATGGAGCATCTTGCTTTAATGTTAGGTTTTGTAGTGTTTCCCTGTTTTAAAAACTGTCAAGTCACACTTTAAGGAATATGCTACATAGAATAACATAGGAACTAAAGAGGATTCATCTCACTATTAACGAAAAAAACAAGTTTTCAACCTACTAATACTCCCAGTTGCAATGGCATGTTCATTTTGTAAGCACTGATAACGTACATTGGGAATGCACTTTACATTATACTTTTGCAGAGATCTTCCAGTGAGCTAAATGTGTTCAGTAAGGTCAACATGCACATGACTCTTTTGTGATATGGAGAGCCAGCAGCTGAGATAATTGAATTCATCTGTTTTTAATTACAAGGCACCAGTGACAACAAATAATCCTATTACAACACCATTTAATTTCTCCTCCATTTCTTTTGTAATCTGCATTTCTGCATTTAACATTACTCAACTAAGCCAAAAAGACAGATTTTTCCTGCATTTTTAACATCTCTTTTCAAAAAGCACCATTTTTCATTTTATATTTTCTGCTTTTTCTTTAAAAAAATGTCACAATATGTATCAGTTATCAATTATATTAACTTGTATGTTTTATTTACACTAATAGTCTTACAAAGACCCTGGCTAACTGTTGATCTCTTGCTCTGATTTTTTTATGTAATTTGACTCTTAAATTAAAGCAACTCTGTAATTCCGACAACAAGCTGGATTCATCCAAAAAATCTACAACTTCTTTCAGCTAAAGAATGGCTACTTAGGCTAATTAGTATGTCAGAGTGCTTGATTAAGGTGGGGAGGGAATCTAAGTGCATAATAGTATTGGGGAATATTGTGTTTGCCACTACAGACACAAACCAGGATACTGTGTTACTAATTAGCACATACAACTGCTAAAACTTATTAAGCAGCCAGTCATGTGCATAACACAAACAATGCAGACTATCTCAGGAGTCACTTCGCTAGAAAATGGCTAGTAAAACATAGAGCAATTTTTATTGTTTTTTATGAAAATGTAACTTGAATTGGAGTTTGCAGAGTCCTTTTCAGTTTTGTGATATAGTGATATATCAATACAACAATTCAGTACTGATTGCATGTTACCTCACTTCATTGTTTAACCCCTGTATATTTTGCACCATACTATATATAGCCAAGGGAGTAACTATTCAACCCAATTCCCATTGATCTCACACAGCACTTTAGGCTCCATGTCAGATATGCAGCAATGTGAGCACTAATTCCAACAGCTTCCTCATCTTATTCCCCTGAATTAATGGGACAGACAATATTACCATCTCTTCCTCAAACAAATGAGATGGAGCCTGTTCAAATGACATTTTATTGGCTCTGCCAACCTTAAGCACAGTGCTTAGAGATCATTTGAATGCTGACGTAATGCTTAATGTGGTTTGTTTCCACTTGTGGCAGAATTTACAAGTAAATATAATTTTATGATTGCTTGCATTTTTCAGTGGTTAATCCGCTTCACCCCCAAACATTTTGCTAACAGTGACATAGCTCTAATGCTGTAACTTGGGATTTGTGAGTTATTTCAGCAAATAGCAGCAGTACAACAGGGCAAGAATGGTGCACTGAACACTTACTATCACTTATATATCATGGGTGTATTTAGGTTTAATGCTGCCCTAGGCCATTCAGATTAGTGTGCCCGTTGCAGCTTTTTCTTTTCTCTTTCTATATCTGAAATCAGAGGTTTAGGAACCAATAATTCTCAGAGGGATGCAGCTCATTGACCTCAAAATAGCTTATATACACATAAATACACACATTGACATGTATCCATGTATCGAGGGGGTGCACAGTACTAGGGAGCCCAGAACAGCTCCCCCCCACCACCACCACCAGGGGGTGCACAGGACCAGGGAGCTCAGGACAGATACCCTCCCAGGGGGTGCACAGTACCAGGGAGCCCAGGACAGCCCCCCCCCCCCTACCCAGGGGGTGCACTGTACCAGGGAGCCCAGGACAGTAACCCCCCCCCCCCCCCAGGAGATGCACAGTACCAGGGAGCCCAGGACAATACACCAATGGCATCACTACCTGTCCACTGCACATACTAATGGCACACAGTGTGTATACAGCTAAAGACACCAACTGAATGGGTAGAATTATCCTTCTTAGATAGGGCTCACCGCTGAATTACATATTTACTATCATATCACATATGGACATGCATGTATATATATATATATATATATATATATATATATGTATACATATACTGTATATGGGACTCATTTTATAATAGTTGTCTTAAGTTTTCATTCTAATCTAATTTATTCGTTTGCCTATAACTTTCCATTTATTGTATGTATATGTTGGAAATTTTGTATTCTGGGAAGAGCTGGGGGTCTGAATTTTTTTTTTTTAAAGTCAAATTAATTTTTGTTCAGTAAAATGTAGCTGTTTTACGTTGACTTTTGGGCTAACAAAATGTAATTCATCACATGAAAATCTTTGCTCACTTGTAGGGAAAGATTGTCTGAAACTTGTCAGATAAAAGGGTCCATGTTCTTTTATTCTCCCATGCCCCTCTATCTCTAGTGTCAGTCCCAAACAGTCTGGAGCTGCAATAGATCACTCAGCACACACCATATTAATCTTACCTGAAAGTGAAACAGTCTCTGCAAATCATCCTAAGGGGTCACTGTGGTTTAAAACATACTGTTTTGAAGAAATACACCTGAAAAAAATGTTTTCTTTAATGAAAAATATATATAACAGTCTGTAATATATTACCTTTATGGTGCTGTGGGAGCTATCATTTTAGTTTCTGGTGATCAGTTTCCTGATGTAGGATGAGATTATGCTTATGTACTGACTATCTTAGCAATGGAATATGGCATCTATAGGGTTTAGTACCTTCAGTAGCAGTAATGGACATCTTATCAACTTCTTGATAAGAAACAGAAAGAATAAGCTGACAATGTAAGTCTGCAGTAAAAAGGGATTCTGTATAAACAAAAATGCTCAGGATGACTTTTCTTTTTACTTTCTAAAGTGATACGCACATTTTAGGTTTAGTTATTCAAATAGCCGTATAGGAAAAATTGACATTAGTGGTCATTTAAATAATAATTATTTTCTATATTCACCACCAAACCAGCTTGAAGCATTTTTTTTTTTTTTTACATTCACCATTCCTGAGAAATCTATTAAAAAAATTAGTCTCTTACATTTGCCAATTCTGGTAGCTGAAATCTAAACATTTTTTTCCCACTTCTGGTGAACCAACTTAAAATATAATTTATTTGTTTGCATTCACCACTCCTGGCCAAATTACTCAAAACATTTTTTTACTAAAAATCTCACTAATTTATTTTGTATTTGCCACTATATATATTTTATTTTGCTAGTTGTGGGTATGCAGCTTTTAACACATTTTCACTAACCTTATTAAGTTTACCTGTCATGGGCAATAAACGTTGAACACAATTTCACTCATTTCACTCAGGGCCGGACTTACATATCTGGTGCGTCTAAGCAGAAAGTCCTTAGCCACTCCATGAGTGCACAAGCTCATATGCATCTCTGTTTCTGTACCGCCATGTTACTCCACCAGATGTAGGCCGATTGTGCTGAACTAATTATAATATTTATAACATATAAAAGCACTTTAAAATCAATCAGGTGGTCTATTAATATGGGGCAGAAATAAGAGAATGTGTGAGATTGGTTATGCAGTATATAACCAATTTATAGTACTTTATTCCTTGGCAACTGGCTAGAGTGGGCAGGGTCTATGTGTGAACATAACCAAATGTAAATGTATTGTTATGCAAATGAGAAGCCCCTCTCTTGAAGGCGCCCTTTGGCAGCTGCCTTGTTCATTTACCCATAGCGTCTATAGCAACTTCATTATGTAGGGAAAATAATTACAAATTAGCCAGTAACTGATGGTCAGTATTAAAACAACAGGCCAGCGTTTTTTGTTTTTATTTAACAGCCTTATTCACATACATTAAACATTTTAAAATCCCATCAAACTGCCCTGCCTTAAAACACAAGCAGCTTTTGACTACAGAAAAGTAACCCCATACCATTCAAAATAATACAAAAGAATGCTCTAAAGATTTATAAATAAAATTACCAGAACACTATTTTTGGTTGTCCTGTTTTAAACTGCTAAGATGCCCCTTGTTTCTTTAATCTTAGACAGATATGCTCTCCCTCTTTACACACTGGCGTTACAATCTCAGCTACAATGCAATGCCAGAAAACAGAACCAACCCCAAACTCCCAAAACTAAATAAAGTAAACCTAAGGTTTAAAATGTGACCATCTTCTCATGTAAAATATTATATATGTAAATTCAAAAAGCTGATTCATACATATTTAATACAGCTCATACACATTTTGTCTCATTTCTTGAATACAGTTGAATTCTGGAGGAGTCCGAATTCTACCCAAGTGGAAGTTTTATTACAATATTACATTTTATGAATGTTCTGTTATCAAATTGCAATACAAAGTGTCACTTGTAAACTCATAGGAGCACTGACCTGAGGTCCCTTTGTGTTTAAGGGTCACTTTTAATTCAAATATAAAAACTACATATACAAATACATATCATTTTACCTTGCAGTTATTAAACATTTTAAAATGATCTATTATCTTGGCTAATAACTTTATCTCATGTGATTAATTATTGTACCCAGATATTCAAATCAGAAGCTTACAACCCTGTGCCATTAATTTTAGTAATAACAATTGGGTATGCCCTTCCTGTTTATTACCACAACTATGTAAATTAATTAGGCAGGGAAGTTCCTTTTTAGTTAATACTTAACTTTCAAGCTATGTATCTCACACCCCCATCAATATTTTAAACCAACCTTATTTTTATAATTATATTATTTCTGGATAATAATGTATAATTATATATAAATGTGGGCCTTACTATCCCTCATTAATGCTGTGAAAAGCCTTATAAGGTGATCAGAGTATCTGTTTTGTTGGGGGCCTAGGTGAGATTATAAGATTATTGGCTCTAATTTGATGATTTAACTCACTATGGGCCTCATTCAATTGCAATTTGGCCAATTGAATAGGGCTCTAAATAAGCACATAGCATATTTTTTTTAAAGAAGTTTTTAGTTAGTGAAAACCTTGCTTTTGGATAGATGCTTACTAACTAAAAAACGTCTTTAAAAAAATATGTTATGTGCTTTTTTAGAGCCCTATTCAATTGGCCAAATTGCAATTGAATGAGGGCCTATGAGAACTCCCTTCCTTTGTGGGAAGACCCTGCTGCGCTATTAACTATGATAATTATTTTCTGATATTTTCTGATATTTTTAATGTGGGATTTTTGTACACTCAAAAAATGTATATGATCTAGGCTATACATCTTTCAATGAAACCCTCCAGTACCTTATACTTCGGGCCTGATTCAAGTGCCCAATTCGTAAATTTATACACACTTAAAATCACTCTTAATATTGCATATTCAGCAAATATTATTTAATGGCACTGATTAATTCTTAAGTCAATAGAATGCATATAAACATTTATAAAAAAAAAACACCCAAAGTCAAACTCATGAGCTCAAGGCATCTGCAAGTAGCTAATAGAGCAAGGCTATTAGTAGGGGTACAATTACCTTAATTCCATTTGCATCATTTCCTCACACTGTACAGCAGGAAAAACACTATTCTGATATAGGTAAATCATGGCTATGTTGCATCTCCCTAGTGTTTTTAGTTGATGGCAATATCCCTTTATACATTTTTGTTAAAAATGTCATAATTTGTTTTGTATTTTTAAATTACTAGCTATATAATGGAACCAGCAGCATGACTGACCAGGGGGATCTCTATGTTTTAAGATCTCATTGTCAGTTTATTGATGCCACTCATGTACCAAACACACACAATGGACTCAGCAGCAAAAAAAATACTAATATTTATTGAAAACAAGAAGTGATTTCTTTTGAATTAAACAATTCAGTGCATTTTTATACAAGTTAGAAAAAGATAATAAATTCTCCATTCATGCCAGAGGTCTATAGAAACAAGTATATATTACTATGCTATACTTTTCATTTTCACAGTGCAATACAAGCTATTATCATTAAATAGTCCCACGGTGGACCACTGTGTAGTCCCACGATAGACCACTGTATAGCTGTTTACACATGTAATGTGGCTTCTCCATTGGCCACTTTATATACAACTGTACAGAAAGGATATTTCAGTGATGTCTCCTAGAATTAATATGTCCTATACATCTATTCAGCCATGGAAGCCCCTTTGCTGCCACAGAGAACCTCGGACAGTTGCACTTTTGAAGCATTGGGTAAGACAAAAAAGTAAAAGCTTACCAAATGCTCTATAAAGTGTTTTGTCTTTGTGTCTTGGAGAGGAATGTCATGTGCAATGTACGGTAGTAAAGAACTCAAACTACTATAGACATGCTTTCCTGTTCATTCATCCTTTATTTTGTGAAATGATCTGCCTATGTATTATCATTCATTTGATTCAGGATACACCAACCATGCTAATCAAGCACTGTGTCACTAACTAAGAAACTGTGTCACTGTATAACATATTGTGACACACAGAAAAAAGGCTGGATGTATCAAGAAATATGTTTAGAAAAAAATGTCTAGTCGGTATGCTCCTTAAAACAAACCCCAAACCTAAGACATGACATTTCTCTTTTCGGTGACTACTTATTTTTGTGAACTTGTTTTTAGTCATTTATCTCTGATTTGTATGTGTGAGTTTGCACCTTCTATCCCTCTTCTGCCAGCAGGCTCCCTAATAGTGCCGCAGATTAGAAACTTGGAACTCAGTTAAAAATCCCTGTAGTCCTATATTTTCTATATACTCTTTTGAATAGTTATAACTAATAAATACAGTAAAACAAAAATACAGCCTTAAATGTATTAGCTTGGTTTGGTTTGATTTGGTTTTCTTTGAATGAAGACTTTGGGCCATATTCTTTTAGCTACTTGCAAATGCCTTGAACTCATAAATTTGGGTTTAGATTTTTTTTTAAATAAATGTTTATATGCATTCTATTGACGTAAGAATTCATTAGGGCCAATAAGTAATATGTGCCGAATATATAGCAATATTAAGAGTGATTTTAAGTATAAATGTACGAATTGAGCAATAGAATAGGGCCCCTTGAATGCAGAGAAAGCTTCTATTTACACAACAGAAAAGCAACCAGTTAACAAGGACACTCCTGAAAGAGCAGAAGGAAGAAGAAGAAGCTCAGTAAAAGAAAACAAAGACTATGGTAGAAAATAATAGCATATTAAAGTCAGACTTAAAAAAAGTAGTGTTTATTTCTTTACTTTCAAAAAAATGTTTGCCATTATCAGTGTTATTTGTCACTTAGAATACCACATACACAAACTGTGATCACATTGGTCTTTTAAGAGATGATACACTTGAAGCTGATGGCTTTCATTGAGCCGTTAGCTGTGCTCATGTCCCTGAACGACAGTGTGAGCACGTTAGCTGGTCGGCTGGCTTTGAAGGTTGATTGATGTCTTGTGTCAGCAGAATCCAATGCCCTCCACTTAGCTACAAGTTGAGGACTGGCATCTGCACAAGCCGTATGTGCCATGCAGACTGTCCCATCGGCAATCCTAAACAAGAACCCAAAGGATAACTGCCCCGAGACATGTAGACTCACAACCTTGCCTGGCCCGTACAAGGGGCAACTTGAACTGTATACAGTGAACACAAGACTCATGTATCACATATGAAAGCATGATATTATGACATTACTTAGAATGTAAGCTCACTGGGACAGCAGTTTTCCATTGCCAAGGATTACCTTCTACTGTAATTCTCATTGCTTGTCACTAGTATTACTTGCCATATGATAGAAAATAATTAGAGTAGTATGCTTTTAAAAATAATGTATTGATCCTCGAACTGTACCAGCACTACATACACTTGGTTGTAACTTTCTCTGTTTCTCGTAAAATAAATTTTGTGTATCATTAAAAATTATTGAATAAAAAAAAATAATAATGTATTGAAATCACTTTTAAGGAACAGAGAAAGGATTCTATATTGATTATTACAAGCAGCTATTGGTAACCAATAGGGAGATAAGAAGTCCATGTAGACTGTCCACCCATTCCACATACTGTCATACAAGTGTAAGTGAGTTCTGGACATGCATCCAAGCCTCCAGGTGTGTTTTATTACTTGCATTATGGAGTGGATTCACTAACCGTCTTAGGTCCCTATGGGTCACTATGCAAAACAAAGACACCAGAAACATCTCAGGCCTTCACAATATTCACTAAGCTCTGTTTCCTAGTAACATTGCTACCTAGTACCCTTGCAAATGTAGCGTTGTATAGTAGACTTGTTAGAGGTGTGTTGTATGTAAAATGCTAGAACAGTGTTCACCAAAGCATGCCTCTTCTTCCTGCCCCAGCAAACACTGCAATCTGAAGTCCTGAACACTGCCTGTTATTTACTGCAAAATGTTTGTTAAATACTTTGAAATACCTATTATATTAGGACCTTCAAGAATAAAACATTTATAACTTTTAAAGCAGAAATCATGCCGTGTATAACAAATATTCAATAATATTCACTTTTTTGCAGATCTCACTTCAAATAACTCTGAAAAAAAATAGACTTTGAGGGGACTCTATCGCCCTAACATGAAATTGATTTAATTTTAAAGAACATTAAAACTGGCTATACATTGTACTAGCAGTTTTTCTCTACAATAAATAATTTCTGAAATATTTAGAATTGATTTTGCTGTTCCTTGTATGCCAATGTGCAGCTCAGTGTGCTAATGTGTGGCTTAGAGTGCTTGATAAGGGTGGTAGATAGACTCCACTGGGACCCCCAGGAGAAGAAGGGCTCTGGTGTACTGCTCCTCCCATGTTTAATGTTGTTAAATACCATGAAGGGGTTGCAGCTTTTCTAAACCACTCCCAGCATTTCTACCCCTATGTATGCAAAGAAGGCAAACAAAATATAATGATAAACTTTATTGTGATAAGGGGGTCTGTTATCTACAAAAGCTGGGAAGAAAAGTACTATATCTAAGGCATTTTTTTTAATATGTCATGGAATATGTGAGACTTCAGTGCCCATGTAATAGTAATACAGGATTTATGCTACATAACCCAACATAACATACAAATAGTATATATGGAGTCAATGTGATCTAATTATGATAGAGGATATGTCTCACACCATACTAAGGGCCTCATTCAATTGAGCTTTTGTGGGATCCGGTAGCCCGTAAGTGAGATCACTTTGCTATTCAATTGTCGTCTTTTTGCGTGCTCAATCGGCTTCCGAGTCTCAAGCTTGAAAAAATGTTGATGGTTAAACCCGTAACTTACAGCCTCCAGAAAACCTTGATCTGTCACTTTCGCAAGGCTAAAATCGCAAATCACTATTCAATTGCTCAATTTCCCCAAGCCCGCAAATGTTTTCACACCCGTAAATGGCAAATTAAGGAGAAAATCCTACGAGTGCTAGAGAGGAGCCGCAAGGGGGTTAAACACCTATTCATAGTAAATGCAAATAAAAAATCAATACTGCACTGTAAATAACGGGGAAAGCGATGATAGACATTAGAATTAATTGCACAAAAGTCTCAAGTTTGCAAATTGTCAGGAAATAAAATTAATTTTATGTGTAATTTCGGGGTTAAATCAATATTGGGTATTAATGAGTTAATACATATCAGGCCACCCATATGGACTAAAACAGTATTGGTATTCATTTTCATAATTCTTTATTTTTAATGTTTAGGGAGTCTGATCGCATATCTAACTCCCGAACCTAATTGATTGACATGTAACCTCCATGTTTTACTGCCGTAATAATAACAGTCTCATTTTCTAGTGGCCCGATTCAAATAGGGAGGTTACAGGCTTGTTGAATTGATCAGGTTCCCGCCAAGAACTGCTCAGAACCAGTGCATGGTTTATGGTTTTGGCTTGGGTCCAGTAACTTGCGGCTTGAGCAATTGAAAAGCATCGCATTTGGAGACAAACGGTAGCCCGCAACACACCCGCAGACATTCGGCTGTCTGTGATCGAGTTACGGGCTTGGAATTGAATGGAGGCCTAAGTGACTGGTTTCAAGTTCAGTAACTATTTTACATATGGGCTAAACATAATCTCCTTGATTATCCCATTTACTATGTCTTCTAATGCCCTTTATATTGTAGTTAATGGTGTTGCATATCACATTAAGATATCTCTATGCAGATAACTGCAGAAACAGATTGGATCTTTTAAACCATCCCTATTGTTTTATGATGACTGAAAAGCTATTTTTCATTAGTTAATAATTAACAAAATGAATTCAGAGAACTATCATCTGATACCATGTTTTAAAATGAAAATGTGGATGTGATTGTGGATGTTTTATGCTAGTCTGGAGATTAAACAGTTGTATCTGGAAAATGTTTGAGATGACAGAAATGGTCTAGTTTTTTTTTACATATACTAGTGGCTTAACCATTTGGGAAATATTTTGTGCTTAGATATAGGGCACGACAAAGGCACCCAACAATCCCTTCACATGAATTTCTGTGTACATATTTTTAACCGATTGTGGTGGCTTTTGGATATTTACATTTTGCAATAACCCATTAGTCAATCAACAGCCATAGCTTTTAATCATACACTATTGGGGGAAATATAATTTCCATTTAAAGTAAAATCAATCAGTGGATATTTAGGTGGCGCATTACAAGACATGAACAAGAAAGTGATTATAATGTACTAGCTATTAAAATCTTGTATTTGCACATCTATTGTTACTGAGATAATTTATAGTAGTTGCTGCTGGAAATGCTTTGTAAGGGTCATGATGGATGCAGAGACGGGTCAGTTGTCACTAGTTTGAATAGGGACAGATAGGGCAGAGTTCATAGGTCAGGTCAGATTATATACGGTAATTAAAAGAGAATGCTTGATTTGATGACGATCATCTTTTTCAGTGTTAATCCACAGAAATGATAAATATTAAATATATATTATTTACAACTAGTTCAATAGATTAACAGAAAAATAACGTTATCCTTATTTCACATATTTCCTTGAAATTATTTTACCTGATCTATGAACTCTAAGCTTATTCTATCTTTTACATTGTAAATATTTTAACCATACCCCTATGACCACCATATCCTCCCACACCTACCATCATGGGTGTAGGAGCCAAAGAAAATCTGGGGGGGATACTGCATATAGTTTAAAAATACCACTCAACTGCTTCTCTACACACATTGAAAAATCTGGGGGTTTTGGGGGATTTGACCCCCCCCCCCCCAGTTCCTATACCCCCCATGCCTACCACTCTAGACCTACTCTTCATTTAACATAACTCTAATGCTATTTTAAACATCATCATATACTACTCATCGCCTTCTATTACTATAAGTCTCCTAGATCTATCAATACCTCATGGGCATACTTTGGTTTTATGCTGCCCAATGCAATTAAGGTTTATGTGCCCCAACACCGCAAATGCAGTGCCTCTATTCCTCTTTATATATCTCAAATCATAAGCTTATATATATATATATATATATATATATATATATATATATATATATATATATATATATATATGTTATATCATAAAGTTTCAAATACACTTACAGGCAGAAATATCACTGAATACAGACATTTATGTGCATATGTGAACATATCTCAATATTCTGCACTGGCATCTTCAAGAAGCGCTGCCTCCTGAAAATGTGCTGCCCTAGGCCTGGGCCTCGTAGGCCTAGACAGAAACTCACCCATGCACAACCGTAAGCCTATTACACTACATTATAGTCTTATCATATCCAGCCACCACTATACTCAGACCATTGTCCTCCAAGCTTGTGGAGAGAGGAGAGGGAGAGTAGGTTTAAACGGGAGTGAATGCAGAGAAAGCTTTCACTGCCACAATAGATATATGGTAACTCATAATGCTCTCAGTAGGACTTATGGAAAACCCACTATAAGGACACATTATGTCAAGAGAGTAGTTGAAAGAAGCAGCTCTAAAAATGAAATAGAGGAACACAGTAAAGAATAATTGCATGCAAATACTTAATTTAATGAGGCTCTTTGTCAATTATCCAGTTTGGTTATTCAAAATACCAATTACAGGTACATTGTCGTCATTTTTGCACTAGAATATGTTTTATTTGCATTACAGTAATTGCCTCAACCTCCATAAGTCCCAAATCATTATTCCAACCTTATTACATAGTTAAATGGACGCAGCAGAGGTCCCAGTCATTATACCAATGAAAACTACACATAAATACACTGAATTGCAATTAAATAGTTTGTTACAGGACCACTTTGGTCAAATGTTGTCTGTTTGGTCTTTTCAGAAATAAAACATGATTGTGTAAAATATTGTTAGAAAGTAAAAAAAATATTCATAGCTGTTATGTTTTATTTGCAAATATTCTTTACTATACACATCCATTTCCTATACTAAGGCCCTCATTCAATTGAAATTTGGCCAATTGAATAGGGCTCTAAATAAGCACATAACATATATTTTTTAAATAAGTTTTTAGTTAGTAATCATCTATCCAAAAGCAAGATTCCCCCTAACTAAAAACTTCTTTAAAAAAATATGCTGTATGCTTCTTTAGAGCCCAATTCAATTGGCCAAATCGCAATTAAAAGAGGGCCTGAGCCTGCATCTTGCAGCTTCTGTCTTAACAGGACATGTCACTGTAAACTAATGAGCTTCAGGGGTGTAGGAGCCACACTCTTTTGGGGGGGGGGGGGGGGGGATAAAGCTCATTGTGAAGACAGGCCATAAAATAGCTTATATAGACATACATATATACAAACATAGAAAAACCCCTCCCCCAGTTCCTATAGCCATGAGCTTTACATTAAACCTACTGGCAGTTTCATATGCCACCTTCCGAGATACATGCTACTTATTTTCAAGTGCAGTTCTTGGGGCTAGTTTAAATTGTGACCACAGAGGCCCTTTAAAGTAGTATAATCACAAAAGTGTATATCTGCTAAAGCATCTGTCATCATCCTTATAATAACTGGGCATGCTTCCTGCTTATCACCTTCCCATGAGAGTTCATTAATCACCTCAGATGCAGCAGGTAGCAGAAACGGAGGATCTTTTTAGGTAATAATAAACTCAATGCCCAGTTATCTAATACTCCACTCACAATTTTTAATAATAACCAATTAAAATTAAATTTATTTTTAAGTGCATTTTTTTTTGTTGCAATAACCTAGTTGTGTAACTTTACTTCTCCAACCCTACCTTAATAATATTAATTATTATTATTATTATTATTATTATTATTATTATTATTATTATTATTTATGAAACACCAACACAATCCTCATTACCAGCTCACAACTGTAGTTTCAAATTCAAACAGACAAACAAATAAGATTAATAGAATCCATGGAAAACTAAGCCCCATAACACGTTATTGGCAAAATAGTAACACATAAATTAAAATGTATTGTATAATACTAAATTGGTACTTAATGTGATCGTCTATCAAAATGAAAATGAAAACAATTATAAAACTAGATAGGTAGATAGATAGATAGATAGATAGATAGATAGATAGATAGACACACAGATAGATAGATAGATAGATAGATAGATAGATAGATAGATAGATAGATAGATAGATAGATAAATAGATAGATAGATAGATTGATAGACACACAGATAAAAAGACAGATAGATAGATAGATAGATAAAGAGAGATAGATAGATAGATAGATAGATAGATAGATAGATAGACACATAGATAGATAGATAGATAGACACACAGATAGATAGATAGATAGATAGATAGATAGATAGATAGATAGATAGATAGATAGATAGATTGATTGATTGATTGATAGACACACAGATAAAAAGACAGATAGATAGATAGATAGATAGATAGATAGATAGATAGATAGATAGAGATGGAGTATGAGGGGTGTTCAGAAGCCAGCATTTTTTAAGGATAACTGCTTCTACAGAAACATAAATGGTCCTAAAAATGCACATAACATTCATGAAAGTATCATGGATTCCTCCAGGGCCCAGTAGAAGCATCAATATTAGTTTTTTCTTAATTAAGACTAACTGTATAACATTTTGCCTGCCCATGTGCATTCTTTGTAAACTTAAATTCTTCAAACCTAATTTTTTTTCATCATACAGTCTCAAAGCATATCACTCATAGCGATAGCACAATGCCAATGCATGAAACCCCCAGGGGTCCATTAGCAAATTACTCTATCGCTAATCTAAAGCGGCATTATCATTTAGCTGCAGTAACAACATGTTCACTTGGAAACCTCACATAATATTGAAATTATGTGAGCCCAGGCTAATAGACTATTTAGGGATTTATGACACTGTGTCACTAACAATAAAAGCTTATACACTGACCAAAGTTTATATCTTCTCTGATAAAGGGTAGTAAATGCAATTTTCTAAGTTATATTTAATTAAGAAATTATGATTAATTTTAGTATTTGCAATGTTATTTATTTTATTGTGGAGTATAGCATACTGCAAAGTGTTGTAGCATTACAGTTTCCATTTAAAGCCAAAACCATCATATGCATAAATACAGTTTGGTTTTTGAATATCAAAAGAGAAAAATAACTAAGCTTTAAAAAAAAAAAAAATCCATTCACTTAGCTTTTAATGCAAGGTTATTGGTGGAAGAAAAATGGTGATACTTTATAAATCCAGAGTAAATGTAATATTAAAAAAAAATAAATATTTTTCAAAGTTTCAATTATTTGTTAAAGTTCCTAGCCTATTGTAAGGATGCTACTGTTATCAATAATAATAATAATAATAATAATAATAATAATCATACATATATATAGTGTTTTTCTCCCAGAATGGACTCAAAGTGCTTAGGAGAGGGAAGAAAAAATAGAGAGAGATTTGTAACTTTATGAAAATGTCCAAATTAGGGGACTCTCTGTATACATGTCATTTTTGGAAATGTGAAAATACACCGTAGCATACATTAAATAGGAATATTGTTACTGGCCTACAATAATGTCCTACAAAAATAATGATGCTTATTTCATCTATTGAAAAATCCAATGAATGAGTTTCTCCGTATCAACTCACTGTCTTATGTTGCCATCTAGTGGTAGAACTAAAACATACAGAATACCCAAACTATTCTAATGGCAGCCTGTTTATTACGTGTACCACCACTTTATATTACGATTCATTTTGCTGTTTGTTGCCTTTAATCTATTTGCAAGTGTACATTAATTCTTTCTGCCACCTGCTTACTTGCAGCTTCCAATTAGTCAATAAAAGACTGATAATTAGACTTGGTACGTCAACTGCATGACATTCCTGTAAATGTATGAATTTAATTGGATGGTGGAAATGCTGCCTGAATTCTGGTAAATATACCTTACACTATTTCATATTAAAGGAACATTGTAGACATTTTTATGATCATATTTTAAAGAACTATTACTGATAATGGGTAATTTAGTATGTAGCATTTAGTAATGACAATGGTGTAGTTCGGAGTAGCCATGTTAGTCCAATGATGCAGATGTGAAAGCTTGTCTCTTAATATCAATTGGCTTCTAATAAAAAAAAGATATCACTTGATTATTTGCATCTGTACAAATAATGGGCAATTTTGGTAATGGCCATTTTTAGTTAGTTAAAAAATCAAAACAAATAAAAAAAAAAAGACAGGGGAGATCAGGCCATAGGGCCTCATTCTCTTAATGGCCGTAGTAGCTGTGTGGCTGCAAGGGATTGCCGCAAGCAACTTAGCCATTCTATTCCCTTTGTGGCCGAGGGCTCCGGCCGGCTTGCGGATGGTGCCCTGTTATCCCTTGCGGCCACCCCTGCTGCAGGGAAAGCCTTTATCCATATTCAAATCCCCTGGCCAGCCCTCTGCCAAGCTCGCAAAATAGCCCAAAAGGGCCGCAGCTGGCCGAAGCTTACTTGTACCATGAAGCCCTTGTGGCTGCTTCAATTAAGAGCCCCCTGGCTGCAGGGGACCCGATTGTGACCCGATCGTGACGCCTGCAGTGTCCCCACAGTGTCCCCACATCACCCCTATAATGCAGGGGTCCGATAGAGACCCCTGCATAGGTTCACACATTAACCCTATAATGCAGGGGTCCGAACAGGACCCCTGCAGGGTGCACACATTAACCCTATAATGCAGAGGTCCCCATTAACCACTTCAATTGCTGCAGAGGGTCCCGATCGTCACCGATCGCGACCCCCGCAGCATCCACGGGATTTCAAATTTCCAGCCACGGGTTTGATTTAAAAATTCAAGCCTGGGGAATTGCGGGGTATGAATTTCCTGCTGCGGGTCCTTTAAGGGCCCGCGGCACACTAATGGTTACCTCCAAGCTGCGGATGTACTATAAGTACCCCCCACGGCACCTAAAATTAACCAATATAGACCCCCATGAGACTAAAATTAACCCCCTCAGTCTAATAGGGGTCTACATAAAACCCTATAGGACACTACTAACCCCCTATGTTAACCCTACAAGTGCCATGCGTGTCATCCAGAACTCTCATGACAAATTCTAAACAATACACTACACTATTAACCCTAAATATACTCCATTAACCCCTTAACCATAACTATACCCTAATTAACCCTAACTGTACCTATCTAACCTAACTGGCCTATCTAACCCTAACTGGGCCTATTTAACCCCTTCTAGCCCTAGTAAACCCCATCACTTATCAGGATCTATACAGACCCCCATAAGCCTCTATCTAACCCCATCGCTTATGGGGGTCTATACAGACCCCCATAAGCCTCCATCTAACCCATCACTTATGGGGGTCCATCTAACCCATCAGTTATGGAAGTCTATACAGACCGTCATAAGCCTCCATCTAACCCCATCACTTATGGGGGTCTATACAGGCCCCCATAAGCCTCCATCTAACCCATCACTTATGGGGGTCCATACAGACCCCCATAAGCCTCTATTTAACTCAATCAGTCCCATAAGGGTTAATGTGGGGACCCTCTGGAAAATTGGCATGTGCAAATGTATTCACCCCCTTTGTTATGAAGCCTATAAAAAGCTCTGCTGCAATTACCTTCAGAAGTCATATAATTAGTGAAATGATGTCCACCTGTGTGAAATCTAAGTGTCATTACATATACACACCTTTTTTGAAAGGCCCCAGAGGCTGCAACACCTAATCAAGAGGCACCACTAACCAAACACTGCCATGAAGACCAAGGAACTCTCCAAACAAGTAAGGGACAATGTTGTTGAGAAGTACAAGTCAGGGTTAGGTTATAAAAAAATATCCACATTTTTGATAATCCCCAGGAGCACCATCACATCTATCATAACCAAATGGAAAGAACACGGCACAACAGCAAACCTCACGGACCGGGCAAGGAGGGCATTAATCAGAGGCAGCACAGAGACCTAAGGTCATCCTGGAGGAGCTGCCGAGTTCCACAGCAAAAACTGGAGTATCTGTACATAGGACGACAATAAGCCATACGCTCCATAGAGTTGGGCTTTATGGCAGAATGGCCAGAAGAAAGCCATGACTTTCAGCAAAAAACAAAATAGCATGTTTTGAGTTAGCAAAAAGGCATGTGGGAGACTCCCAAAATGTATGGAGGAAGGTGCTCTGGTCTGATGAGACTAAAATTGAACATGTTGTGGGGATGTTTTTCAGCAGCTGGGACTGGGAAACTGGTCAGAGTTGAGGGAAAGATGGATGGTGCTAAATACAGGGATATTCTTGAGCAAAACCTGTACCACTTTGTGCGTGATTTGAGGCTAGGATGGAGGTTCACCTTCCAGCAGGACAATAACCCCAAACACACTGCTAAAGCAACACTTGAGTGGTTTAACAGAAAACATGTAAATGTGTTGGATTGGCCTAGTCAAAGCCCAGACGTCAATCCAATAGAAAATCTGTTTTTCAGACTTAAAGATTGCTGTTCACAAGCGCAAACCATCCAACTTGAAGGAGCTGGAGCAGTTTTGCAAGGAGGAATAGGCAAGAATACCAGTGGTAAGATGTGGCAAGCTCATAGAGACTTATCCAAAGTGACTTGGAGCTGTGATTGCTGCAAAAGTTGGCTCTATAAAGTATTGACTTTAGGGGGATGAATAGTTATTCACATTTACTTTTTCTGTTATTTTATCCTATTTGTTATTTGCTTCACAATGAAAAAAGAAAAACATCTTTAAAGTTGTGGTCATGTTCTGTAAATTAAATGATGCAAATCCTCAAACAATCCATGATATTTCCAAAAATAATATACAAAAATTCCAAAAGTTTATTGGCAGAAGTGGGTTTAATAAAGTTATGCGTTACCAATTGATCTTCATCCTTTTTAATTTTATCATTCAAAAGAACTACTTTCTGAGAGCTATAATAGTATGTACATTTTAGATTATAGACATTTTCAATTAGTGGGTTTTTTTTTGTTTCTTTTTAAATAATACATTTCAGACAAAATATCCTTAATTTATCTCAGCCAGAGAGCCACCTGGGTCCCCATCTCATCCAGCAACGGTTCAAAAACCATCTCAAAAGAGCAAAGCTGTAATAAGGTATAGGTGGTCTTCATGGCTGTTCCGCTGGTTTGATGATGCATGAAATTGTGATAATTATTTCTTCTAAAGATTATTCTAAATGCCTGAATGGTAAGGTACAAATACTCCACATGAATTATTACCAACAAACTTTCTGGACTCTCCACCAGGCCATTCAAATATTTAAGTATATCTAAAGTATACTTCAAAGGGAGAGATAATATATTTGTGAGCTTCCTGCCCCAGCATTGACTGTGTTGTAGTATTTTTCTCAGGTCTCAGGTGTTGGAGAGAATATAGTGAGAGAGAGTGAAGGAGCTTTTGGAGATTCGAGAGTAGTTGGGTCCCTATTTTACTTAATAATAATGACTTAATTTACACTTTATTTTTCCAGACACATAATTACTGATAACACATAATATACA
This sequence comes from Discoglossus pictus, assembly GCA_027410445.1. Classification (NCBI taxonomy): domain Eukaryota; kingdom Metazoa; phylum Chordata; class Amphibia; order Anura; family Alytidae; genus Discoglossus; species Discoglossus pictus. Next base: position 310,922,885 of record CM050165.1, read on the forward strand.
CGGTCCAGTCACATTATTATGACCAAATATCCCAAATAACTGCTATGTGCAGCCAGGACAGCCACTAGATGGCGTGGTAGTGAGTCAATATGATGGAAGGTTGGCAATGGTATCTGGGGCCATGCAGACTGCAGTGTATCTGACAGCTGCTGAAGAGGATCCATACTGCGAACATGGCGATCAAGGTGGTGTCACTGGTGCTCAATGAAGTTTAAGTGTGGGAATTTGGAGGCCTTTGGGAAGTACTTGAAAGCCTTCATCCTCCAATCACTCCTGGACAATTCTGGCCATATGATATATTGCATTGTACTGTTGGAAGATTCAATCAGCTCCAGGGAAGACAGTCAACATGTATGGGTGTACTTGAACTGTAAGGATGGTTAGATAACCGAATCAGTTGAGAGTGCCTTCCAGAGGTGTGAGTGGATCCAAACAATGCCTAGAAAACATTCCCCAGACCATAACGCTGCTGCCACCAGCTGGTGTTCTTTCAACAATGGTTGCAGAGTGCTTGTTCTCTGAGGTTTTGCACCTGACACTGACCTCCATCCAGTCGATGGAGCAGAAAACATAATTCATCAGAGAAGGCAATGCTTTGACAATCAGAAGAGATCCAATTTTGGTACTGTCATGCAAATTTAAGTTGTTTCTGATGATTAACCCACGTCAGCATGGGGGCAATTACCAGCCGTTTGCTTTGGAGCCCCATAAGCAACAGTGTTCACTGTACTGCCATTGTAGACAGTTTGTATGGTGAGTTGCTCAACTGTAGGGTGTCGGTTTGCCCTCACACGCATTCGCAGCCGAGGTTCAACCTTGATACCAATGCCATGTCAAATAAATTACACGTCTCAACCATGACAGCAATGATCGATATGTTTGCAGAATGTCTACATGTCACCTTATATACCCACCAAGCCAGTTAAGGTATTTCATTGGCTATGAGCTGCTGACGTCAAAAGTAGGAGGTGGTTATAATAATGCAACTTAACCCTGTACATACACATAGGATAATACTACACATAGATATACATACTGTATAGTTAGGCCACACCATCCACAAACCCCCACACACAGCCACCCTACACCCTAACACATATAAAAAACACATTGAACATATTTATTTTACATCATACATATATACATATACCCTTTTTTTAATGTATCCTTATTTTATTTTTGGGATTGAGATGAAGAGAGGAGCAAGAAGGGGAGAGGATAGGGGAGAGATGGTAAAGAGAAGAGCAAGAAAGGAGGAGAGGAGAGAGAGAGGGAGCCCAGGGGGTAGAAGGGAGACAGGAAGGAGAGGAGGCATAACTAATGTAATCATTCATTATTTGATATATTTGTTTTAATGTAATCCTTTTTATATGACATGATTTATATATATATATATATATATATATATATATATATATATATATATATACTGTATATATATACTGTATATATATATATATATATATATATATATATATATATATATATATATCCATTCTTAGAATTATAGCATTGATTCTAATATCTCATGAGTTTCATTTAGTCATTGTGAAACTGTTCTGTATACCCAGGTGGGCTTAGATCATAAATGTTTGAGGACAATGACAAGAATAAAGTATTTTATTTCCTTGACCCCAAATATCAGACATTTATCTAAACATATACTCAGTTATCTTAAGATCCTTCTGAGTACAGCTGTGTTAACATAGCCATTGTATTCAAAATTTGGTAGAGACTAGGAAAAATCCTTTGGTGTGTTTTCCAATGTAGCTAGTGATCTCAGTGTGGAATTAGAAAAAAAAAACCCTTAGATAAGAATTGACTTTTTAAGACTTCCATATTCAAACCAAGAGAGGGGAACAGCAAAAGACACAGCAGTAAAAGGAGAGGAGAGAAAAGGAGATGGCAGGGAGGCCTAAGAATATACATTCCTTTGAGGACAGACATTCAGATACATATTTATGAGATACACTCATAAACGCACTCTTAAAACATACTTTTGGGATAATACCAAAACACATAGATATTAAAAATGCATACTCCAATAGCTACAAAGAAACTTTCACAGCTCACTTCCAAAAGAATTTACACACCAAGAACAGGAAATTCTTTAGAAAGAAAAGAAAATAAAAAGTTCAAACTTCCTGGGGTCTAGTCAGTGAGGAAACCATGAATAAGACATTGAATTTGGGTATCGTATCCCATTTTTTAAAATATTTATTTTTATTACAATTATGGAAATATTTTGTTAATTTACTTTAAAATAGATTCCTATATCAAAATGTATCTGATATGATAATATCACCATAATCTTGTAAATTGTAAGTCAATGTATAATTTACAGATTAATTTTATAAATATCACAAATATCAGCTATTATAGAAATTCAATATATTTTGATTTAGTACATAAATGTAATGAGACAAAAACACTTTCTTTTTGTATTAGATAATATTATACTTCTTCCTGAAGCAAGATACCACCTCCCACCCACTCTCCCCCACCTCTAACTGCTGCAGCAATATAGCAGTCAAATCACCTGACTTTTCCATTTGCAGGTTATACTCTCTGACCACTAGGGAAAGATAGCATATTCCATAATAAAGCCATTCATCTGAAATTAATCAGTTATACCCTTCCATTCGGTATTTAATTTAAAAAAAAACTTTTCTAACTTTCACTTCCTTCCTATGCCTTACCTTTCTTCCCCAGGTTTTGTCTCTTTCATTCCCTTTAGACTGTAAGTAGCTGCAAAGATTGTAAGCTCAAAACAGGGCCGTCCATCTTCTACGGTTTGTTAATATTGTATTTCTCCTTGTTCTTATATCTTGTACAGCTCTACAGAATATGTTGGAGCTATACAAATAAAATATATTATTAATAGTAATAACAGATAGGAACAGATAGCGATCAAAAGATCATACAATGTTTTTAATGATATACCATTCCTTTCTCATCTCAGCTGGCTGAAGATCCGGGTCCACTACAGAGTCAGAGGTGGGGGTGTTGGCTCAGTGAGAGCTGGATGTACAGGGCCATGCCCCACCTACCAGACTCTGTGTCAGGAGGAGGAACCCAGGAGAGGATCAGAGGGCCTGGGGATGAGTAGGATGACCCCCAATTTATGTGGTCAGTGGGGGAGATTTGCTGGCCCATCAGCAACACCAGTGGCATTCGACCTCACCAGTGGCATTCAACCTCACTGGCCCCCTCCTCCCCCAGATTGATTCTACACACGGGCCCTCATACAGGACTGACTCCAGATCCATGCCACCCACCACTGGCACCTCATGTTCACCACCACCAGACACACCACCATCCCCAAGGATACCAGCTGCTTCTCAGCACCCCTCCACTGGACCACTTTTCCCAACAGGCCTCGGTGGACCTCAACCAGAGGAGACTCTATAGGGAGGTAAGGATGCACAAATACTAGATAGAACTGTACATGACCAGGATGCTCCAGGGGATGAAAGCCCCCTCAACTAGGAAAAAGGTGTGGTGGCACAGGGGTTTAACATTCTCAACTGCTCTTCTCAGTGGCATTCTATCGGTCCAAATGTTAACATAATCTAGCCTGGCTAGAGGGTAGGGGATCTTGCAGGCAGCTCTCATGCAGGCCCAGACCAAACATACAGTATATGCACATATGACTATATGTGTATATATGTTTTCTATAATATTTTCCGTATATGCATTTACCTGATGATGTCAGATGCTGCCTCCACTCTCTCTGCATCGCTGTTTACATTCAAACCGAGGGTTTCATCTCATATCAGTGTTTTTGTGTTCTTTGTGCCTTATCTGTTTTCCGTCATTTAGGGATTATTTAAACTTCCTTTGCTCAGTTTAGATGTATACTTTTAGTGGTAGGAGTGTCATGGTCTGGGCATGCATGAGTGCTGCCGGCACTGGGGAGCTATAGTTCATTGAGGGAACCATGAATGCCAACATGTACTGTCACATACTGAAGCAGAGCATGATCCCCTCCCTTCGGAGACTGGGCCCAGGGCAGTATTCCAACACGATAACGACCCCAAAAACACCCCCAAGAGGACCACTGCCTTGCTAAAGAAGCTGAAGTTAAAGGTGATGGACTGGCTAAGCATGTCACCAGACCTAAACCCTATTGAACATCTGTGGGGCATCCTCAAATGGAAGGTGGGGGAGTGCAAGGTCTCTAACATCCACCAACTCCGTGATGTCATTATGGAAGGGTGGAAGAGGACTCCAGTGGCAACCTGTGAAGCTCTGGTGAACTACATGCCAATGAGGGTTTAAGCAGTGCTGGAAAATAATGGTGGCCACACAAAATATTTAAACTTTGGGCCCAATTTGGACATTTCCACTTAGGGGTGTACTCACTTTTATTGCCAACGGTTTAGACATTAATGGCTGTGTTGAGTTATTTTGAGGGAATAGAAAATGTACAGTGGTATACCATCTGTACACTTACTACTTTACATTGTAGCAGAGTATCATTTCTTCAGAGTTGTCACATGAAAAAATATAATAAAATATGTGAGGGGTGTACTCACTTTTGTGAGATACTGTATATATACAGTATATATTTTTTTTATATATATATATATATATATATATATATATATATTATATATATATCAACTATAATAATTGTGTTAAGTGTGTAACACTCCATGGGAGCTAAATACATACCACTTCCTAAGTCCATACAGAGTTGCACTCATGCGCATTTCTGTATGGATTCTGCGAACGCTCGTGCACATAGTGCGCAATAGCCATTAGCAGCAGAGGGGGGGGGGGAGACACAGGGGAAAGGGGGAGGAAGACACAGGGGAAAGGGGGAGGAAGACACAGGGGAGAGGGGAAGGGAGAGGAAGATACAGGGGAGGGGAGAGGAGGAGGAAGACACGGGAGGGGGGAAGAGACACAGGGGGAGGAGAGAGGGGGGGAAGATACAAGTGAGGGGAGAGGTGCGGGCAAGAGACACAGGGGACAGGGGGGGAAAGACACAGGAGAGGCGAGTGGTGGAAAGACACAAGGGAGTGGAGGGATGGGGGGAGTGGGGAAGAAACACAGGGGTCCTGTAATGTAATTTGATTTTTTATTTTTTTTAAATCTGTATTTGCCAATATGATATGTAAGGCCTATCTGTGTACAAGCCGCAGCTTAGCTACTTGTTATAATATATTTTGACATTGTTGTGGCTTCAATTTGAAGACAATGTGTTTTTGATTTATCTGGTCTAAACCCTGCTAACACTTATTTTCTTTTCGGACTAGGATTATTATTATTATTATCGTTTATTTGTAAAGGAGGATAGTCTGGTGAAGCGAGGCAGGGAGTTCCAGAGAATAGGGGCAGCGCGAGAAAAGTCCTGGAGGCGGGAGTGAGAGGAGGTGACAAGAGTGGTAGAAAGAAGAAGGTCGTTAGCAGAACGAAGAGGGCGTGTGGGGGAGTATTTGGAGATGAGAGCAGAGATGTATGGGGGTGTGCTGTTGTTGAGGGCTTTAAAAGTTAGGGTCAAGATTTTAAACTTTATTCTGGAGGCTAAGGGAAGCCAGTGAAGTGATTGACAAAGAGGAGCTGCCGACACTGAACGATGTGTACTGAAGATGAGTCTGGCGGAGGCATTTATTATGGATTGAAGTGGGGAGAGGCGAGTGATGGGCAGGCCAACAAGGAGCGAGTTGCAATAGTCAAGACGAGAAATGATGAGAGAGTGTATTAAATCTTAGTAGTGTCTTGTGTAAGGTAATGGCGTATTTTGGATATGTTTTTTAGATGGAAAAGACAGGATTTGGTTAGAGACTGTATGTGTGGGATGAAAGAGAGGGCAGGGTCCAGTAGAACACCGAGACAACGGGCTTGGGAGGTGGGAGTGAAGATGGCGTTGACAGAGAGAGAGATGTGAGGAATTGAAGCTGTAGTAGAGGGTGGGAAGATTAGGAGTTCAGTCTTAGACATGTTGAGTTTCAGATGGTGGGCGGACATCCAAGAGGATATACTAGAGAGGCAGTCGGAGACGTGTGCTAGAAGAGAGGGGGATAGATCTGGTGCTGAGAGATAGATTTGGGTGTCATCTGCATAGAGATGGTACTGGAACCCAAAAGAGTTTATTAGGGTGCCGAGTGAGGATGTGTAGATGGAGAAGAGGAGGGGGCCTAGGACTGATCCTTCGGGTACGCCAATAGACAGGGGGTGAGGAGAAGAATATGTGCCGGAGAAGGAGACGCTAAATGATCGTTCTTGGAGGTATGATGAGAACCCCAAGAGAGCAGTGTCTCGAATGCCGAGGGAGGAGAGAGTGTGGAGTAGAATTGAATGGTCAACTGTGTCGAAGGCGGCAGAGAGATCCAGGAGAAGCAAAATAGAAAAGTGGCCTTTAGACTTGGCGGTGAGCAGGTCATTGGTGACTTTTATGAGGGCTGTCTCAGTGGAGTGTTGGGGCCGAAAGCCGGATTGGAAAGTGTCCAGAAGAGAGTTAGAGGAGATGAAACTGGTAAGGCGGTTATAGACGAGCCGCTCCAGCAGTTTGGAAGCCAGGAGGAGTAGAGAGATAGGGCGATAGTTAGATGCAACGTCAGAATCAGATGAGGGTTTCTTGAGAGTGGGTGTAATTATGGCATGTTTTAGAGATGATGGAAATGTGCCAGTGTTCAGGGAAAGGTTGAAGATATGTGTGAGAGCTGGGATTAGTGTAGTAAAGAGGGGAGGGATGAGCTGAGATGGAATAGGATCTGAAGGACAGGTGGTGTGGTGAGAGGATGATATTAGGATGGAGACTTCATCTTCTGTTGCAGGGGTAAAGAAGTCCAGAGTGGCTGTGGGAATGGAGGGGGGGGGGGGGGTAGATTGGGTGTTGTTGGTTGGTTGAGTTAGTATAAAGAATATATTTTTTTTCTTACCCCAAAGAAAGCATTCAGTTTTGTGACAGGCACAGAGACAAGCTCAGAGAGGACAACGCAGGAATTTCCCCTGCCATCGGAATTTTTAAGGCACTATCTCATAGTTAAAATAATTTTTTTTATGCCAATATTTTCAGGTAGTTTGGATATTGTACAGAAAACAAATTAACTGTCATGTTTTTGTTTATGGAATGTAGATGTTTATGAAAAAAAAATCTGAGAATATCCCTTTAAAGTTAAAGACAAAGGTTTTGTTACTTATTTTTTCTTGCAGCGATGCTCAGGACAAGCTGAATTTAGTATATGCAGAACTGCAGCAAGAAAATGCCCATGTGATAATATAAAAGTCTGTTTAATTTAATATATTTTATGGCACTAACTGCTAGATACTGCTACATGGTAAACATGGTTATTTTATGTTCAGTCATGTTTCAGAATTAATTTAAAACAGAAAGGTTTTGTTTATGTTTCTTTTTATGATATTGAGTCAAAGTAATAATAATGATAGATTGTTATAAAAATATTGGATTCGAACCTTAGTATAAATATGGCATTTTCATACCAGCACAAGGAAATCTCATCAGGTTTACAAGTGTAAGGATCTTGGCTAAATCCTAAGTAATAAGGTAATGGGCAGATTGAAAAGTTTGATCTGTAAGGCAGTGATGGAGTTGGTGAATGGAGTGCCCTGGTGCAAACCATTTTGGAGCCCCCTTGCAACCTCTCTATCTATGCTTTAATGTCAATTTAAAAAAAGCCAGATCACCCCTTTTATGATCAGGTCACTTTTGTACAAAATGATTATCTATGATTCCCATCTAATAAATTATTATATTTCTCATTTATTGTCAGTAGCAGAGTGCCCTGATGTTGGCCGCCACTGCTTTAAGGATAGCAAAGATATTTGCTGAGGTTAAATAATATTGAAATTGTTATGCCGAGAAGGGATAAGAAAAACGTGTAAGGGAATAAGACAAAAGTATTTGATAAGCAAGTTAATCAGTCTTTTTAGTTTATAGTAAAGCATTTTATATTCATCCCAATAAGTGTTGGTAATTTGAGAAACTAATTTCATGGCATATACTTTTATAGATTTGGTTGCCATAAACTATTTTTTTTTTGCTTTGATTTAATTCCTTCAGTTCAATTATATTTAGGGTTTTTATAAAATATACTACATTTTGTTTGGTGGAAGACTATGCTCGTATATTATTTTTTGTGAGATCAAAATTGTGTTTTGATAAGTATGTTTTAATACCAATATAAAAGTCCTATGCATATATTACTAATCCTGACTAACAGACAGTTTGATAAATTATTTTAATGAATAATATAGTCCAGAATCTGATCACTTCTGGATTACATTTATACAGTTGTGCTCAAAAGTTTGCATACCCTTGGTGAATTGGTGATATATGTACCATTTATAAAAAAAATGAGTGGGATTCATATTCAACTGTAGGTTATAAAAGAATGGCACAATCATAAAACAAAACATGGCAACAAAGAAAAAAAAAAAAATGAAATGACCGTTTTCAAATGTTTGCATACCCTAAGTTCTTAATACTGTGTACTGCCCCCTTTAGCACCAATGCCTTTATGCAGAAGAATGCAAATTGTCTGGTAGTATTTTCTGATAACATGCTGCATTCGTCTTGCCATCAATTTTCACAAGATTCCCGTGCCTTTAGAGCTAAACCACTCCCCCCTTAAAACACCAGTGAGCCACCAGAAGGCTTCACAGTGGGGATGGTATTCTTTTGACTATAGGCCTTATTGACCCCTCTCCAAAGATATTGCTTATGGTTGTGACCATAAAGCTCTATTTTGGTCTCGTCTCTCCAAATAAAGTGTGCTGGAAGCTGTGAGATCTGTCAAGGTGTTGTCAGGCATATTGTAACCAGGTTTTTTTGTGGCATTGGTGCAGTAAAGGCTTCTTTCTGACAACTTGACCATGCAGCTAATTTTTGTTCAAGTTTCGTTGTATTGTGCTCCTTGAAACAACCACACCATCTTTTTCCAGAGCAGCCTTTATATCTCCTGAGGTTACCTGTGGGTTTTTCGTTGTATTCCAAAACAATTCTTCTGGCAGTTGTGGCTGAAATCTTTCTTGGTCTACCTGACCTTGGCTTGGTAGATCCCTGAATTTTCCACTTCTTAATAAGTGATTGAACAGTACTGACTGGTATTTTCAAGGCTTTGGATATATTTTTATATTCTTCTCCATCTTTATGAAGTTCCATTACCTTGTTGCACAGGTCTTTTGACAGTTCTTTTCTGCTCCCCATGGCTCAGTATCTAACCTGCTCAGTGCATCCACATGAGAGCTAACAAACTCATTGATTATTTATACACAGACACTGTAAAACTTTTGATCAGAGCCATTTTGGTGATTTCTGTTATCATTATGACTTAAAAAGGAGCCAAAAAACTATGTGATAAGAAATGGCTTCATATGATCACTATGATCAGTCATGTTTTCAAAATAAATGCCAAAATTTCACAATTTCTGCCAGGGTATGCAAACTTTTGAGCACAACTTAAGCTTACATTTATATGCCGTCAGCCATTTTGGATATTAATGAATGTTTTATATAGTTATATTTTATTTAGGTCAGCATATCAGACAGATTGGTTACAACTGAACACAACTGGTTCAAAGAGAAAATCTACTATTTTTGCAAATATCTCAGAACTTAATATAGTCAAATCATTTTAAAAGATAATATTATGTGTAAATTATGTTAAGTTTATTGAAGCAACATGCTATAACCATTTAAGGGTTAAAAAAATATATATGCTTGATTTTGGCCAAAGATATCATAAAATAATTTTCATAGGCAGTCTTTGCTCTGTGTTCTAAAATAAGCTTTTTTTAATTCCAAGGCCATACGCTGAAGTGTATTGAAACACATAAATCTCATTTAAAGTAACAATGGCCGAGAATATATTTGTACTTTGATATTTTGTGAGTTCAGTCTTTCAGTTGTGTCCAGCTCCCTGTGACCCTATGGAACGCATCATGCCAGGCACAGCTTGTGTCTGCCCATGCTTATGCATAAGGTTTTCATGGCAGAGAAACTGGAGTGGGTTGCCAGTTGCTTCTCCAGTAGACTGCAATTTGTCTGACTTCTCTGCTATGATCTGCCCATTTTGGATGGCCCTGAATGATGTCGCTCACAGCTTCATTGATGTGTACATACCCTTTACCATGACAAGGTAGCGATCTAGAAAGGGTTTGATATTTTAAGCAAGTATTATTCATTTTATAATAAGCATGAAAAACAGTCAGAAATGTATACCGACCAAGAATGTCGTTTTTCTTTTTCTCAGTTTTTCTTTTTTTTAAAGCTTTTATTTTTCTTCTTCTGGTTTTTATTTTTTGCTGGCCTGTTTTAGTTGGCGATTATATTTTTATTTTTTAGCTGTAATTGTATGCCTTAATAGCTATCCTCATTTTACTGAACTTGAGAAATGATACATCAGGTTAATATCTCTCTCTGTCAGAACAGATGTGACATGCTCACAATGATCCATGCATGATATACTACCTAGTTAAAGAACCTTATCAAAGTGATTATCAGCCCCATTATGTTCGAAGCCCGTAGCAGCATCAGCACACCCGCAAAGAGTGCAGGCTTGAAATTTGGCTGTGTTACAGAGCTATTAAATTGAAATATGCAGCCAGTTACGGGTTGTAGATGCAAACCCGTAAACCATAATTGCGCACATTGGATGTGCGACAGGGAGCAGAGCTAATGGCAAATGAGATCGTAATCATTACATCACTAAAAAATCTAGGTTAGATTTCAAAGCCTTATAGGTTTCAATTACGAGTTACGATCGGACCCGTATTCCAGAAATAATGCAATATTCCATTATATGTATTAACACATTGATTACCGGGATTAATATAACGCGGAAATTAAAAAGATTTTTTTTTATTTTATATTGCATATTTGCAAGCTTGAGAATGTTGTGCTATTAATTTGAATACCTAACATCACTTTCCCTTTAATTGAAAATACAGTAGTGTCTGTATATTTGCATTTACAGTGCTACAGATAGGACTTTAACCCCCTTGCGTGTCCTCTCTAGTACTCGTTGGCTTTCTGGCTCCATTTGCGGCTTACAGGATTTGTGGATTTGTAGCAATTTTATAGTGATTTTTAAACGTAACAGTTACGGGTTTGACAGATCAAAGGTTTTTGCGCCCGCGGAGTTCAAATTTCAACATCTTGTAGGGTTTTTTCACCTGTAACCCGCAGATCATTAGCAGGTTGCTTTACAGGGCCAATTTAATAGCCGTACGTCTTGCTGGCTACGTTACGAGCTACTGTTTTACACGTTGAGGGAATTTAATAGGGCTGTATGACTTTTATGATAATTGTAGGCATCATGTTTTATGTAGTATGTTTTTGTTTTTCCCCATTTGCTAAATTACTATCAAACTGTGACACCTCCTTCTCAAGGTACATCCCCAACTCAGATGATGGCCATGGTGCAAGCTGAACAACAATTGGTAAAACCTCTTAAAGGTATTTCTAGGCCTTTATGAAGGGAATATAATAGGAGATGGAGTAAATTATAAGTTGAAGTTTCAGAGCCTTATTAGTATAAATATATCAACAATGAAATAATTAGTAGTTTCTTCTCCAATATACAATTTGTGAAAGAATAAACTAAATAGTGTTTAATCATTTATAAAGACATTATAGTATTGAAACTAATTATTTTGATGCTTTTAGCAGGAGTGAAAAAAAACAAAAAACATTATGCATAATATATATCTATATATTTTTCTAGTCCTTGTAGGATTACATTATTGACTTAATTGGTTCTGTTTTATACACCACCCCTTGTTTATGCATATGTGAAATGTAATTTGCAGTTAGGGAAGTGTTTAGGATAGGTGTGCATGATGAGAGGATGTCCAGTTGAAAGATGTATGTAAGTTCTCTTGTGACAAATCTTGAGTGTTTGGATTTTTGATTTTTGTTTTTATTTTTTGTCACATTCTGCCTACCCCAGAAACAGAAGATTGCATACCTGTAACAAAGAAAAGGCAAAGAAAGAAACAACTAGGCTACAAGTTCGTCCTGACATATGATGAGAAAATGTCTCTTCCAAGTACCTATACTGATAACAACAGATAATAATAGATGAAAGACTGCATACAGAGCTGACTAAGACAAAGCCCAGACAGAAATTCTGCACCCAAGAAAAGGGACGGGCCAAACTCTTGTTCATTGACCTGGAAATATGCACATGCATTTATCTTCTGTCAAGAGAAAAAGATGTGAGATCTGTGGGCGAAAGTCACAAACTCCTTGTTCTGTGCCTGGAAATCTGCACATGATGGACCATTGTCTTGGTCAGAAGATCTCATAATCAGAAGCAATCTGCTTGTTTTTTTTTTTTGTTTTTTTTGTTGAGTATATGACCTTAGAGGGGACTGGCTTAGTGTGGTGCATACGACTGGGTATGTATGAAGAGTGTCTGGGCTTATGTTTTCACTCTTTTTGTTCAATTTTAATTGTTATATAATTTTCTAGCTCTATCTTCCTTTTATTCTGTCCCTATGCTTCTAACACTTATGCACCCTGTTCTTTCAACTTGCAAGGATATACAATTACTAACAGGAATAGTACCTAAGGAGAGAAGATGTTATTCTTGCCTAGACTCTGGGCTGTTAATAATATCAATGCATAAGTAAGTGCTTCTGCATTTGGTTAATAATAATTGTTGAATCTATGTTCCAACGGAAGATAATGATCATGGTAATCTTACTATTGGCTATTAATCATATCCATCATCTCACTGCCTAGTATGAGCAAGACAACAGGTATAAAGTAAAATTCTATTGTCTAGGTTTTGGTAGTTGGTTGGGTAGTGTTTGGTGAACATTATATGAAGTTGTTTTGTTTGCATTTACCCTTGTTGTTTTTTTTTACATCTGTCAAGTTGCACGAACATTGATAACTACTGCACAGTAATCTGGGCTAACTTTGATATGTGTAACATTTTACAGCATATGTGGGTGTTTTCATGCACCCCTCCTTAAACTCTTTTCTGGTTGTCTGGACTTGTTTTTTATCTTTTACTTGTGCTTTATAATCACCAGTTTTAAGGTTCCCAATTTAACATGCTTTTTTTTCTACCTGGACTGTGAACTTTGTGCAAAGGACTCCATTATTGAGAACTTTTGCGTTTTCTTACAGGAACATCACTTGGAACACATACACCTTATATGGTTACCAGTTATGTGGCTCTAAAGCAGTTCCTTTCTTTCTATGACTATTGAATGTTTATGTTTCTTTTATTTCAATACTTGTAACAACCATTAAAAATGCCACCCTAGGTTAATAATATTGTATTTCCTTGCCATTTGCTTAATTAGACGACAATTTTTTGTGTCATAAGAGGGGATACATAGAAGAATAGATATGCCATTTTGTATAACTGTTCCTCTATCTTGTATTATGTGTACTGTATTATCAATGTTCCAACCATCTTTCCGCTCGCAGCGGACGCGGACACATGCTCTTTTTGGTCTGCCCCCTATTCTTTATCATTGAGGAAACTTTGACCCTGCACCTCACAGTCAGCAGACACATTCCAGCCAATCAGCAGCATACACTCCCTTCCAGAGCCTTCCATCTGAAGGACAGCATCCATTTTAGAATCATTCTGAAGCTGCATTCGTTGTGAGAGGACAGATAGTGTAGCTGCTGGAGATTTAATAGGGAAATAGATAGCCAGGCTGTGTATTTAGCTTCCACTACAGACCTGAAGGATTCATCTGATATCTGCTGCAAGGACAGTAACCCAAAAAGCCCTTTTTAGGGCTAGAACATCATTTATTTTATTTTATTATTTTTTTCTGTGTAATCTAATTGCATATGCCTGCCTGCGTGTGTGTGACAGGCTAACACATAACAGCTTATATTGTGCTTATTTTCACTACTCATACCTGGTGGTGTACCATACATTCAAAACAACCATTTTTTCCCTGTAATCTAATTTCAGTTGCCTGCCTGTGTCAGACTCACAGCTAATATTCTGCTCTGTTTCACCAGTCATAGTTGGTGTACCATACAATGAAAAAAAACAACCCTTTTTTCCTTTAATCTAATTTCAGTTGCATGCCTGTGTCAGGCTCACACCTTATATTGTGCACAGTGAAATAAAACTTTTTTCACTGTAATAGATTGAATAGCAATTGCCTGCCTACAGGCGGGTGTGTAAAGCCTATTGCGTCTACTCTGCCAACTTTTGCCAGTGCACAGTGATACGTCATATCTGGTGCAACCGTAGTGTACAGTGACATAAAACAACACTTTTTTGACTGTAATCGATTGAATATCAGTTGCCTGCCTACAGGCGTGTGTGTGAGGCCTATTGGGTCTACTGTGCCAACTTTTGCCAGTGCACAGTGCCACTCATATCTGGTGTCACAGTAGCTTGCACGCATAGTACCACTAATCGAAAAAAAAATTACAGGCAGAGGCAGGCCACCCCGCAGGGGCCGTTGTGGTCGTGGTGCTGTGATTCCCTTTGGCCCTAGAATAATGCCCAGTTTTCAGAGGCCACGTACCCTGAACTTGAAAATTTCTGAGGACATGGTTGACTGGCTAACACGGGACACCCAATCTTCTACAGCTTCCACTCGGAACCTAGACGCACCATCCTCCTCCAGCTTAGCTTCAGGCACCGCTCCAGTTACCACTTGCCCGCCTGCCGCCACCACCAACACTAGCACCACAGCCGCTTCACTTGATCCATCAGCAGAGTTATTTACACATCGGTTGGAAGAAATGAGTGATGCGCAAACATTAGTGCCAGAGGATATAGATAACAGGGATATGTCCAAGTCAGGCAGCATTACACACATGGACGTACGGTCTGATGATGATGATGTTGTACCCGGTGCTGCTTCCTTTGTTGAGTTGTCAGATACAAGTGAAGTGGTTGATGATGACGATGCGTCCGTGGATGTCACGTGGGTGCCCGCTATAAGAGAAGAAGAACAGGAGGAATGTTCAGATGGGGAGACAGAGAGGAGGTGGAGACGAGTTGGAAGCAGGGGGAGGTCGTCGCAAGTAGCTAGTGGCACAGTCAGACAGCATGCATCGGCACCCGGGGTCAGCCAGACAGCACGCCAGTCAACGCATGCTGTTGCCACCACCAGAATGCCGTCATTGAAGAGCTCAGCAGTGTGGCAATTTTTTTGTGTGTCTGCCTGTGACAACAGCAATGCCATTTGCAACCTGTGTGAAAAGAAACTGAGTCGTGGGAAGTCCAACACCCACCTAGGTACAACTTCTTTGCGAAGGGACATGATGTCACATCACAAACGCCTATGGGATCAACACATGAGTACAAGCAGCACACAAAGTCAAAGCCGCCATCCTCCTCCTGGTCCAGTATCTTCAGCCACGTCAATCACTGCTGCCCTGCTTGCCCCCTCTCAACCATCCGCCACTCCATGTCTCGCCCTGAGCAGTCCCTGCTACCTGCCCACAGTCAGGTGTCTGTCAAGGACATGTTTGAGCGTAAGAAGCCAATGTCACAAAGTCACCCCCTTGCCCGGCAACTGACAGCTGGCTTGTCTGAACTCTTAGCCCACCAGCTTTTACCATACAAGCTGGTGGAGTCTGAGGCGTTCAAAAAATTTGTAGCTATTGGGACACCGCAGTGGAAGGTACCCGGCCGAAATTTCTTTGCACAAAAGGCAATCCCCAACCTGTACTCGATTGTGCAAAAGGAAGTAATGGCATCTCTGGCACACAGTGTTGGGGCAAGGGTCCATCTGACCACTGATACCTGGTCTGCAAAGCATGGTCAGGGCAGGTATATCACCTACACTGCGCATTGTGTAAACCTGATGACGGCTGCCAAGCATGGAATACGTGGCTCTGCAGAGGAGTTGGTGACACCGCAACGACTTGCAGGCAGGCCTGCTGCCACCTCCTCTACTCCTCCTACTCCATCCTCTTCCATAACCTCTTCGGCTGCTGCTATGTCTTGCTCCACATCAACGGCACCCCCCTAGCTCCACAGGTACTATTCCACATCCCGGATACGGCAGTGTCACGCCGTCTTGGGGTTGACTTCAGCACTCCTGTCCGCAGGTGGATCAGTGGCTGACTCCGCACCAACTGGAGATCGGCAAAGTGATTTGTGACCACGGAAGAAATTTGTTGGCGGCATTGAATTTGGGCAAGTTGACACATGTGCATGGCACATGTGTGCAATCTGATTGTACAACGCTTTGTGCATAAGAACCCAGGCTTACAGGACGTCCTGAAGCAGGCCAGGAAGGTGTGTGGCGATTTCAGGCATTCCTATACGGCCATGGCGCACTTTACAGATATCCAGCGGCGAAACAACATGCCAGTGAGGCGCTTGATTTTCGACAGCCCGACACGTTGGAATTCAACACTCCTAATGTTCGACCGCCTTCTCCAACAAGAAAAGGCTGTTAACGAGTATTTGTATGACCGAGGTGCTAGGACAGCCTCTGCAAAGATGGGGATTTTTTTGCCACGTTACTGGCCGCTCATGCGCAATGCCTGTAGGTTTATGCGTCCTTTTGAGGAGGTGACAAACCTGGTCAGTCGCACCGAGGGCACCATCACCGACATCATACCATTTGTTTTCTTCCTAGAGCGTGCCCTGCGAAGAGTGCTGGATCAGGCCATAGATGAGCGTGAAGAGGAAGAGTTGTGGTCACCATTACCACCAGAAACAGCCTTATCAGCATCGCTTGCTGGACCTGCAGCAACGCTGGAAGAGGATTGTGAGGAAGAGGAGTCAGAGGAGGAATGTGGCTTTGAGGAGGAGGAGGAAGACCAACCACAAGAGGCATCCCAGGGTGCTCCTTGTCACCTATCTGTTACCCGTGGTGTTGTACTTGGCTGGGGGGAAGAACATACCTTCAGTGAGATCACTGAGGACGAGGAACGGGACATGACTAGCTCGGCATCCAACCTTGTGCAAATGGGGTCTTTCATGCTGTCGTGCCTGTTGAGGGACCCTCGTATAAAAAGGATGAAGGAGAACGACCTGTACTGGGTGTCCACGCTACTAGACCCCTGGTATAAGCAGAAAGTGCTTGAAATGTTACCGAATTACCACAAGTCGGAAAGGATGCAGCACTTCCAAAATAAATTAAAAAGTATGCTTTACACACCGTTTAAGGGTGATGTCACAGCACAACGGCAATCTAACAGCGGAAGAGCTGAATATAATCCTCCTCCTCCCACGACCACGCGGGCAAGGAGAGGATGCTTGACAGATGTGTTGTTGATGGAGGACATGCAGAGCTTTTTAAGTCCTATGCATCGCCACAGCCCTTCGGGGTCCACCCTCAGAGAACAACTCCACTGTCAGGTAACAGACTACCTCGCCTTAACTGCAGATATCGACACTATGAGGAGCGATGAACCCCTTGACTACTGGGTGTGCACGCTTGCCCTGTGGCTTGAGCTATCCCAATTTGCCATAGAACTTCTGTCCTGCCCCGCTTCAAGTGTCCTGTCAGAAAGGACCTTCAGTGCAGCAGGAGGTTTTGTCACTGAGAAGAGAAGTTGCCTAGGTCAAAAAAGTCTAGATTACCTCATCTTTATTAAGATGAATGAGGGATGGATCCTGAAGGGACTGACAGTGGGCGATACATTCGATTAAAAAAGGCCTGATAGATGAGCTGCCTTGAGCTAATAATGGTCCACACGCTGCTGTATTTTATCCCTGAATGCCAGATGACTTGCGTGACTTATCCGCCACCAACTAGGGTTCAAGACGCAATGTTTTAGGGCACTTTCTGCCTGGCAAACTAACATCATCACTAACATCGTTGCTGCAACAATACCTAATTTTTGCATTTAAATTCTTTTATTGTCAGAAGGCGTACAGCATGTAATGAAAAATAAAGCATTTTTTAACAGTCTCTCATAACAGTTGTGCAAAAATACATATTTACAATAAAGACATTTTGTGAAAGTTAGCTGGCTAGTCCTTCTTATTTTTACTTTTAGGGTTAATAATTTTTCTTATTATTTACTGTGATTGCAATTTAAGAGATCCTAAAACATGGTAAAACAGACAATAGTAAAGAGTATATCTGCAGGAAACACCAAAGTCCTATTAGCTATCATCCCTCCAGCAGTATTAGCTTATTATTTACAATATCTAACCTGGGCAATCACCCTTGGGTTACCCTAGGGCAGGCTTCATTAAGCGACCTCTCCTTTCCTGGGATGATTTTGCCGCTGGTTGCTTCTGAAGGGTCTCCAGGGCTCCCCCACTCCGGTCCTTCCCCCAGTGTCGCTTCAACCAGTAACAAATGTTTTATATTTGTAAAGCGACCCAATGATCCCCCTTGATAGATGTTTATCTTTAAAAAATTTTGGAGAACCAATTTAAGACCGGTGTCCCCTGTTTCTGTGTCAGGGAGTGTGTGAAATGCCTCAGCATACAGTAATTGTAATGTTCTGACAGCGGTAGCTCATGTTTGTCCCTCAGTTCATCATAGGTGAGCATCTGGCCCTTTACTAATAAGTCTCCCAGTCTATCTAGTTTCCGTGACCTCCACCAGTGTTGTGATGTTGTGCTCATGTGTTTTGGGGCCTGAGGGTGGTCAAGAATTGGGGTCATTTGGGTGGATCCAGGGAACAAACCCGTGTGTTTCTTGGCCCATTTTCAGTATGATAGTGAGTGTCTGATAAGGGGGTTTGGCGAGTTTTTAGGGCTCTGAGGCAATTCTGATAGCCAAGCCACCTTGTCCCAGGTTAAGGGTCTTAAAGTGTGGTTCTCTAAATACACCCAGGCCGGTTGATGCCCTATAAAATGTGCTATTGGGAGGAAAGGTAACTGAGCTGCCTTGTGGTAATATTTTAAGTTTGGACACGATAGTCTCCCCTCTGACTTATGAAGGTACATAATTTTCTTTGTGATGCATGAGGGAGAGTGGTTCCAGATAAACTGAAATATTTTCCTTTGAATATTTTCTAATTCTTTTTATTTAATCGGGATCGGGAGTGTTCGAAATATGTAGAGCAACCTAGGAAGTACATTCATTTTTATCGTATTTATTCTCCCTAGCCATGATAACCTATACTTTGTCCATTTACTCAGGTCATTAATTATTGTTTTATAAAGTTTGGAGCGGTTGGCTTTGTACAAGTCCTCTAGCTTAGGGGTTAGTCGGATTCCCAGGTAGTTTATGTGGTTCTTATCCCACTTAATATTAAACTTCTCTTGGAGACCCTGCTTCTCTACTGCTGTTAAGTCAATCGCTAGTGCTTCTGTCTTCTCTATGTTCAGTTTAAGGCCAGAAAACTGACAAAACTCCTCCATGGTTCGAATCAACTCTGGGACCGATTGTGTAGGGTTTGAGAGCATGCACAGCAGGTCGTCTGCAAATAGACAAGTTTTGAAATGGTGATGGCCTATTTTTATGCCTGTGATCCCAGCATTGGCCCTAATTGTCTGAGAGCCAGGGGTTCTATTGCTATTGCGAATAGAAGGGGAGAAAGGGGGCACCCCTGTCTTGTTCCTCTTTCTATTTTAATTAAGGATCTCTCATCTCCCGGAATCTGTAACCTTGCCCTGGATGATTTGTATAATGAGTGTATGAGATTTATGAAATGGCCTTTAATACCAAATTTTTCAAGCGTGGCGTATAGGTAAGTCCACTCCAGGGAATCAAACGCCTTTTCAATGTCAAAGGCCATAAGACAGGCTTGAATTTTAGAGGCTTTGGTGTGGTACAGTAGGTTCATGACTTTTCTAATGTTGTCTCCCGCTTGCCTGTGGGAGACAAAGCCTTCTTGGTCATTATGTATTAACTTAGGCAAGAAGGATGACATTCTATCCGCTATTATTTTTGACAGGATCTTTGTATCACAGTTTAGTAATGATATTGGCCTGTAGTTTTTTGGTTCTAGGGCATCTCGACCCTCCTTAGGGAAAAGAGCAATATCTGCCCTGTTCAGCTCTGCTGGTGTTTGCTTGCCTTCTAGAACTCTGTTAGAGTGACCAAGTGCGGGCCTAATATTTCTATACATTTTTTATAATATAAATTGGTGTACCCATCTGGGCCTGGTGACTTACCAGGTTTGAGGTTCTGGACTGCTTTTCTCACTTCCTCTAGGGTCACTTTGGCATTTAAAGTCTCTAAGTCATTTTCTTCTATTAAGGGGAGATCACAGGAATTAAGAAATCCCCTCATTTTGTGTAGCTCTATGTGTTTTGTTGCCGTATAAAGGGTATTGTAAAGTTTTGTAAAAATCTTCTGGATCTTATTTGGGTTTGTTGTTTTTTCTCCCTTCGAGGTCTTAATTTGAAGTATTCTATTTTGTGTTGTTTTGGTTTGTAGTTTCCTGGCTAGTAACGGGCCAGGTTTATTGGCTTTATTGAATCCGATAGGAATAAATAGTACAACTAAACACACCACTCCTATCTGGTGGAATAGTACTACTTAACAGTACACACCTTATAATAACGCAGACAGAGGCAACGCAGAGAGAGGAGACTGAAGAAGAGGAGTCAGAGGAGGAAGGTGGCTTTGAGGAGGTGAAAGACCAAACACAGCAGGCGTCCCAGGGGGCTTGTTGTCACCTTTCGGGGACCCTTGGTGGCTGGGTGGAGGAAGAGACCTTCAATGACATCAGTGAGGACAAGGAACGGGACATGGCTAGCTTGGTATACAACCTTGTGCAAATGTGGAGTTTTTGTTTGTGCAAAGGGACTGTTTGTGGTTGTTTGCGGTGCATTAAACGGGGAGATTGCTCTGTTACTGTGAAGCGGGTGTAACCCTTACACTATCTGATCGATACAACATCATAGCTGATGTTTTAAAGCATGTTATTCCAAACTATTTAGGAATGTTAGGTGATTTATGCCCTTTATGGCTTAAAACCAGACTCTGCATCAACTATGTAATTTTCCATGGGAGTTTTGCCATGGATCCGCCTCCGGCATGCCACAGTCCAGGTGTTAGTCCCCTTGAAACAACTTTCCCATCACTATTGTGGCCAGAAAGAGTCCCTGTGGGTTTTGAAATTTGCCTTCCCATTGAAGTCTATGTTCGCAACATCTCTAGTCAACGCCCATGAATCCCTCCATAATACTATCTATATCCAGAGACCACCTGAGGAGGGAACAGGTGTATAGGACTGGTCATGGTCCCCCGGAAGTTTCTCCTTTGGAATCTTTTCATTCACTTAGCTTCATTTTTATGCAGTTGTTCTTTCAGAACATGTGGAAAGATTGTTGGTATATAAAATGAATAAGAGTTATCTCCATGCTAAAAATGAGTTAATTTTATGTTATGCTGAATGGCTTTCCACAATTTCTATTATGAGGTATTCACTACAATTCTGTAATCATAAAATGTTGTTCTATCAGCTATATGTCAGAATCGTGAGTTAATGGAATATGCTTATTTAATAAAAACTTTTCTATCCTGCTTATCTACTAAAATGTTTCTATCCAAGTTATTTGTATCCATGTATGGCCTCCAAATGTTTCTGCAATAATAATGTCCAAGTGTGCATTTCTTTAGTCCAAATGACATAAAAATAGCTGTGTGAGAAAAATATATAAGAAACTTTAATTCTGTTCTAAGTTATTTTAATCATTTGTCTTCTGGGTACCTGTGATCTGAAAGAGAGACTGTGGCATGGAAGAGTGAGTGGATAAAGCCCCAGTGGGTGCGCCTAACCCTAATAGGGTATTTTCCCAGCCCTAACAATTACTAAAGTTGATGAGAAGTGATTTCCTATGATCGATACGTAATGGTTTGCACTGCTTGTGGATGAAGTTCAGGTACCGTATATACTCGAGTATAAGCTAAGTTTTTCAGCCCTTTTTTTAAGGCTAAAAAAGGCCCCCTCTGCTTATACTCGAGTCAATCTCCCCCCTGTGTCTCTCTAACCCCCCTGTCTCCCCCCCGTGTCTCTCATACCCCCCTTGTGTCTCTCTGTCCCCCCGTGTCTCTCTACCCCCCGTGTCTCTCTAACCCCCCCGTGTCTCTTTCCCTCCCCCCTCCTCATCCTCAACCCCCCCTCATTCTAACCACCCCCCCCCTCCCTCCCCTCACTTACCTGCTCCAGCCTCCGCTCCTTCCGGGTCTTGATATGGCGCGCATGTGACGTTACATGCGCTCCACGTCATTAGCATATACCGGGTGCCGGCACCCGGTATATCCTAATGCCGTGACATCACACGCGCGCCACGTCATTAGCATATACCGGGGGGTTGAGGTTGAGGAGGGAGGTTGAGGAGGGGGGCTGAGGATGAGGAGGGGGGCTGAGGATGAGAAAGGGCCTGAGGATGAGGAGGGGGCCTGAGGATGAGGAGGAGGCCTGAGGATGAGGAAGGGGCCTGAGGATGAGAAGGGGGGTTGAGGAGGGAGGTTGAGGATGAGGAGAGAGGATGAGGAGGGGGGTTGAGGATGGGGGTTGATGTTGAGGAGGGAGGTTGAGGAGGGGGTTGAGGATTAGGAGGGAGGTTGAGGAGGGGATTGAGGATGAGGAGAGGGGTTGAGGTTGAGGAGGGAGGTTGAGGAGGGGGTTGAGGATGGGTGGGTTGAGGTTGAGGAGGGAGGTTGAGGAGGGGGTTGAGGATGGGGGGTTGAGGTTTAGGAGGGAGGTTGAGGAGGGGGAGGGGGGCTGAGGATGAGGAAGGGCCTGAGGATGAGGAGGGGGCCTGAGGATGAGGAAGGGCCTGAGGATGAGGAGGGGGCCTGAGGATGAGGAGGGGGCCTGAGGTCGAGGAGAGGGTTGAGGAGGGAGGGTTGAGGAGGGAGGTTGAGGAGGGGGTTGAGGATGGGGGGTTGAGGAGGGAGGTTGAGGAGGGGGTTGAGGATGGGGGATTGAGGTTGAGGAGGGAGGTTGAGGAGGGGGTGAGGAGGAGGAGGGGGGCTGAGGATGAGGAGGGGGGCTGAGGATGAGGAAGGGCCTGAGGATGAGGACGGGGCCTGAGGATGAGGAAGGGCCTGTGGATGAGGAGGGGGCCTGAGGATGAGGAGGGGGCCTGAGGATAAGGATGGTTTATTGTTACAGTTACAGTATTTTGCACTATAGTAGATATTTTTATCTTCTCCTCTGCCTTTTTTAGCATATGATCTTGATTTTCTGAACACACTGTATGTGTGTCATTGAATTAAATTACATAATCCAGGAGTTAATGGATCTGTGTAATGGAGCAGATGAAGACATGATGTATGTGCTATGCGCATTATTGGTTACTTTTATTATATGGAGTTTTGAATGATGAGATTTTTATTAATCTGATTATGGTTACTGTGGTGTAATGATCACATGGGACTCTAGTAGAAGCTATGCAACATTATTATTATTATACAGTATTACCTTTAACCTTTTAGGATTTTCCAATTTTTCCAGCCTCTTGTTGTGAGGAATTGATTCTGCTGGGTTTTGAACCCTGGTCCCCAGGCTGCTATACCTCTTCCCTACCACTGCGCCAGCTTACCTTTGTGAATTCCATTGAGACCTTATAAGCTTGACTCTGCTAGCAATAGTATCAGTACCTAAGTCTCTTCAGCTGTGTCTGGTCAGGTGTCTGGTCCTTGGCCTATATAAGGCACTTCCTGTCTATTGATCCTTGCCAGATTATTGTGTGGTTCCTGATCACTTCAATAAACCTTGTTCCTGTTTTCACCTACAAGTTTGCGGAACTGGATTATTGCTGACCTTGGCTACTGGTCTCCACAACTTTGTGATTTCTATATCATTACAGAATAATCTGGCCCTTTCCTGGAGACTGCCGGGACAGATTCTGCATTGGCCCAGCAGGTTGCTTTATTTGCAAGAACTGTGCAGACCCAGGCACAGACCATCCAAGTGCTGCAGGACCAGGTAGCTGAACTGCAAAATAAATTTCAGTCAATGCACAGTGAGTATACCAGCTACAGGGCACGTGATACTGCGGCTGCTACTGTTACACCTGCACAAGAGGCCCGCTTGCCCCTGCCAGAAAAGTTTGGAGGAGATCGCAAAAAATTTAGGGGTTTCCTAAATCAATGCCGTTTGCACTTCATGATGTTACCTCACCAATTTCCATCTGAAAGAGAGAAGGTAGGATTTATTTTTTCCTTACTCAAAGATGAAGCCCTGGCTTGGGGCTCCCCTCTTCTGGAACAAGACAGTCCAGTCTTGGGTAATCTAAATGACTTTCTTGAGGCTATGTGCCTAGTTTTTGATGACCCCAATCGATGTGCTACAGCAGAAGCCACTCTCCTTCATTTGCATCAAGGGAGGCGCTCGGTGGCTGAATATGCTGCTGAATTCAGACAGTGGGTTGCTGATACTACCCGGAACCAATCAGCCCAGAGGTTCCACTTCAGAAAAGGTCTCTCAGAAGCTATAAAAGATGAGCTAGCTCGTGTTGATCTTCCTGCTGACTTTGATGCATTTGTGCGCTTGGCTATCCGTATTGATCAGAGACTTTCTGAAAGAAGATTGGAAAGACAGGGCTCTTTTAGACCAAGTACTACTCCAATTTCCTATTCAAGAACTTCTACTCCGATCCCACAAACACCTACAGACTCTGAGCCAGAGGCCATGCAGGTAAATCTAATAAGAGGGCCATTATCCAACGAAGAAAAACAGTGGCGACGCACTCACAATTTATGCCTGTATTGTGGTAGTGCCGGGCACTATGCCATCAATTGCCCTAGCAAATCCAAAAGAACAATAGCTATGGCGGCTGAGGGTGCACAGATTCGACACCAATCCCAGATTTCAGATCAACTGGATTCTGTCACACAACCCTTGTTTTCTCTGGCTCATGGTGAAGAGGGTATGTTGACTCAACATCCTCATTTTGTGGTGCCTATCACGTTGCAATGTGGTAATCGTAAAATTTCAACTACCGCTATGATAGATTCTGGAGCAGGCGGAAACTTTATGGACATTAAATTTGCAGCAGGAAATAGAATTCAGTCTATCCCTAATTCTTCACCTGTGTCAATGGAGACAGTTGATGGTTCTCCACTTACGTCAGGACCGGATACACATGAGACTGTGCCCTTAAAGTTGACTGTGGAAGTGAATCACCATGAGGCTATCTCTTTCCACCTAATTTCCTCAACACAGTTTCCAGTGATTTTTGGGGTACCTTGGCTTGCTCTGCATAACCCACAGATTGATTGGAAGATCAGAACTTTGTCCTTTCCTTCAGAACACTGCTTAATGAATTGTCAACCCTCTAAGGTAACACCTGTTGCCACAACAATTAATGAAATGGTTGCTACAAACTTGACTAAGCTTCCTCTACAATATCGGGATTTTGCAGATGTCTGCGATAAGAAGAATGCTGATCAGCTTCCACCACACAGGCCTTATGATTGCCCAATAGAGCTGTTGCCTGGGGCTGCTATCCCATTTGGCCGTATATATTCCCTTTCTGAGCCTGAATTGAAAGCTCTTCGTGAATACCTACAAGAAAATCTTGCCAAAGGCTTTATTCAACCATCTACTTCTCCAGCAGGAGCTCCTATTTTCTTCGTAGAAAAGAAAGATGGCAGCCTGCGGCCATGCGTTGATTACAGGGACATTAAAAACATCACTGTAAACAACCGCTACCCCTTGCCTCTGATTCCTGAATTTTTGGAGAGACTTTACTCAGCTAAAATATTTACGAAGCTTGATCTTCGGGGGGCATATAATCTGGTTCGCATAAGACCCAATGATGAATGGAAAACAGCTTTCAGAACCAGGTACGGGCATTACGAATATCTAGTAATGCCTTTTGGGCTTTGTAATGCCCCTGCAACTTTCCAGCATCTTATCAATGATGTACTACGAGATCTCCTGGATCAGTTTGTTGTGGCATATTTGGATGATATCCTAATATTCTCTGATAATCTTGAAAACCACAGAAAACAGGTCCTTATAGTTCTAGAGCGCCTTCGTACCCACCGCCTATACATTAAACTAGAAAAATTTGAGTTTGAACAAACAGACATTCAATTCCTGGGGTATGTAATAACTCCCAAAGGTTTAAGTATGGACGCAAGTAAAATTAAAGCTGTGCTGGACTGGCCCATCCCCAAGAATGAAAAAGATGTTCAGAGATTTGTGGGGTTTGCCAATTTTTACAGGCGTTTCATTAAGAATTTCTCTGCCGTTATTACACCGATCACTGAACTCACACGTAAGGGGACTCCTTTTCAGTGGTCCGATAAGGCGGATACCGCATTTTCCCGATTGAAGACTCTGTTTACCTCTGCCCCTGTCCTGGTACATCCTCAGCCAGAATTACCATTTATTGTGGAAGTTGATGCTTCTGATTCAGCTGTTGGTGCTATACTGTCTCAAAGGACTGGACCTAAGATGCTGTTACATCCGTGCGCCTTCTATTCCCGCCAGATGGTACCAGCAGAAAGAAACTATGACATAGGGAATAAAGAACTATTGGCTATAAAAGCTGCCTTCACCGAATGGAGACATCTCTTGGAGGGAGCTACCTATCCAATTACTGTCCTCACAGATCACAAAAATCTGGAATGTATTCGATCAGCTAAGAGACTGTCAGCCAGACAAGCACGCTGGTCCCTATTCTTCTCAAGGTTTAATTTTTTGGTTACATACCGTCCTGGCTCCAAGAATGGTAAGGCGGATGCCTTGTCTAGAATAGCTGACCCCCTCCATACTACCGTAACCAAGACCACCATCTTGCCAGAGGATATATTTATAGGAGTTACATTTCCTTCTGATCTCATGTCTCTCATTAAAAAGGGCTACGCTGAAGACCCAGTTCTTCGTGATCCTCCTCGTGACCTCCATATGATGATGCTTAATGGGTTTTGGATTTTTCAACAACGTCTGTTTGCTCCGGAGTCAGTGCGACTGGACCTTTTACGTCTCTACCATGACTCAAAACCAGCAGGTCATCCAGGAATCCGAAAGACACAAGAGCTACTTGCCCGATCCTTTTGGTGGCCGAAGTATCATGAGGATGTTAAGAAGTATGTGTCCTCTTGTGATGTGTGTGCCAGACATAAGACTCCTCGCTCATCCCCTGTTGGCTTGCTTCAGCCTCTTCCGATTCCTCATCGTCCCTGGGGATCTATATCCATGGACTTTATTGTGGAACTACCTCCCTCTAAGGAACACACTACCATTCTTGTTGTTGTGGACAGGTTAACTAAGATGGGTCATTTCATACCAGCTCGTGGTCTCCCTTCAGCTAAACAGACGGCTGACCTGGTTATTCGGGAAATATTTCGCTTGCATGGAGTGCCTGATGAAGTAGTTTCCGACAGGGGAGTGCAGTTTACGTCTCGTTTTTGGAAACATTTTTGTTCTAATCTAGGTATTAATGTAAATCTGTCGTCAGCTTTTCATCCGCAAAGTAATGGACAGACTGAGCGAACCAACCAGACTTTGGAGCAATATTTTCGGTGCTGTATTAGTTACCTGCAGGATGACTGGCTGGATTTTCTACCCACGGCGGAGTTTGCCTATAACAATGCCCAACACTGCTCCACTTCTTTGAGCCCATTTTTAACTATGGTTACCATCCGACCTTTCTAGTCAGTCTCCCAATTACTGCTTCCATTCCTGCTGTCACTGACCGGCTAACGGCCTTACGTGATTCCCAAGCACTGTTGAAAGAGACTCTTTTGGAGACTCAGGAATGTTACAAAAGAGCTGCTGATAGGCATAGAAAGGAGGCCCCAGTCTATCACGTTGGTGACAAGGTGTGGCTGTCAACAAGGAATCTCAAGCTTCGGATTCCTTCTCATAAATTGGGTCAAAGGTTCATGGGACCTTTTGAGATCATTGCTCAGATCAATGCTGTCACTTTCCGTTTACAACTCCCGAATTCCATGAAAATACATCCAGTGTTTCACGTTGCACTGCTTAAACCTTTTCATGAAAACATTTTCCCTGGCCGAGCCCTGCCTGCCCCACCTCCAGTCCTCGTGGATGAGTACGAAGTGGACAAAATTCTTGACTCCAGGATCTTCCGTGGCAAGCTTCAGTATCTGGTTCGCTGGAAAGGCTATGGTGAGGAGGAGAGTTCGTGGGAACCAGTGGACAATATTCACGCTCTTGATCTTCTTCGGTCTTTTCATGTGCAGTACCCTGCTAAACCAGGTAATAGGGCATCCAGAGGCTGCACCTTTAGAGGCAGGGGTAATGTGAGGAATTGACTCTGCTGGGTTTTGAACCCTGGTCCCCAGGCTGCTATACCTCTTCCCTACCACTGCGCCAGCTTACCTTTGTGAATTCCATTGAGACCTTATAAGCTTGACTCTGCTAGCAATAGTATCAGTACCTAAGTCTCTTCAGCTGTGTCTGGTCAAGTGTCTGGTCCTTGGCCTATATAAGGCAGGTTCCTGATCACTTCAATAAACCTTGTTCCTGTTTTCACCTACAAGTTTGCGGAACTGGATTATTGCTGACCTTGGCTACTGGTCTCCACAACTTTGTGATTTCTATATCATTACACTTGTCCTCTTAGATCCACCCACATCACACCTGTGATATCAATGCAGTCAGATATGTTTATTACTGTGCTCTGGGTATAAAATGAACAAAGATATTGTTATACCGATATCCATGTTTTTATGTGTTTCTCATGGTTACTGATTTGAGACATCAACATACATAAAATGTACTTAACACTTATGTTTTAGGATATTGGTCATCATCCTGTATAGCTATACCTTTATGCATTTGATGACTGTAAACATATGTTTGCATGCCACTAAAATTATGTTGATTAGTGATTGATGTTGTTATGGCCATATGTTTCCACTTTACATATTAAATCTAATGTTAATATCATCATTTTTAACATCATTTCACATCTGAATTATGCATGGACGGTGACATGATGATGACATATATATCCTTCTTTTCATTCCAAAACATTGTAATGTGAACATTCTATAACATTCCAGTGACACAAGCATGGTTTACAAGTGATTACATATAATAATATATACAAAGTGTGTTCAAACACTCTTATTTATATGTTATCATTACTATTTCTAAAGCATGCATGAACAACATCATTAGTTATTATTAGGAGATAATATTTTGTGTGGCCACCATTATTTTCCAGCACTGCCTTAACCGTCATGGGCATGGGGTTCACCAGAGCTTCACAGGTTGCCAATGGAGTCCTCTTCCACTCCTCCATGATGACATCACGGAGCTGGTGGATGTTAGAGACCTTGCACTCCCCTACCTTCCATTTGATGATGCCCCTTAGATTCTCAATAGGGTTTAGGTCTGGTGACCTGTGGCCCAGTCTCCAAAGGGAGGGGATCATGCTCTGCTTCAGTATTTCACAGTACATGTTGGCATTCATGGTTCCCTCAATGAACTGTAGCTCCACTCCCACCACCAAAAGTATACATCTATACTGAGGAAAGGTAGTTCAAATAATCCCTAAAGGACAGATAAACGGATAAGGCACAAAGAGCACAAAAACACTGATATGAGATGAATGCCTCATTTTGAACGTAAACAGTGATGCAGAGAGAGTGGAGGCAGCATCTGACTTCAGCAGACAAATGCATATAGGGGGAATCAACAAAACATATTATAGAAAACATATATACACATATAGACATATGTGTATATATGTTTGGTCTAGGCCTGCATGAGTGCTGCCGGCACTGGGGAGCTACAGTTCATTGAGGGAACCAGAATGCCAACATGTACTGAGACATACTGATGTGATTGGCTTGACCGGTCTGCAATGAGCACCGAAGGCCCGTACCGATTGGCTTGAGGTCGGGGAGAGGCTCCAAACGGCTTACGAGTTACAGACTTCCAAAAAATAATGTCTTTATCAGCCCTGTTTTTTTTCAAGCCCTTAAGTCGGAAGCTGTCGGAAGAACACCAAAAGACGCCAATTAATTAAAAAATGTACTTACTACCTCACACACAGCAAAGCGTAGAAGTTGGTGAGCCTGTGAGTGAGGTTGCAAGCTAATTTGATATTTAATTGGTGTTTTTGGGAGGACTGAAATCAGCTAAGTGAGGAAAAAAATGGCGGCCGTAAAGCCTTAACTTTTTTTAAAGCCCGGAAATCAGAAACACATTTCAGGCTTGGGAAAAATGAACAATTTTCCAAACCTGCAAATGGTTTCACACCCATAAATGCAGGATCACAGGGGGGGGGGGGGGAGACACAGGGAGCGAGAGAGGGGAGAGTGTGGCAAGAGACACAGGGGTGAGAGAGGGGGAGAGACAGGGGAGGGAGATAGGGGGGAAAAAACCCACGGGAGGGAGAGGGGGCAAAAAGACAAGGGAGGGAGAAAGTGGCGAGAGGCTCGCAATGAGCACCAAAGATTGAGGGTTAGCCGACGCCTGGCCCGGAAAGTAGAAGGGGAGAGAGGCCTTCAGCGTTTATTGCGGGGCACAAAAATGGCGTGTTGGCTAAAGCCTCTCATTGCAGGGCTCACAATGTGCCCTGAAGACTTATCGCAAGGCCCTTAAAGTGGAGGGGAAGAGGGGCTACCAATGAGCACCAAAGGCACTCATTGCGATGCCCGCAATGAATTCCAAAGGTGTTCATCGCAAGACCAGCATGTTAGAGAAAGCCTCGCATTGTGTGGCAAACAGCATTGCCAGGCTTCAAATTTTATTGCCGTCATTTTTGACAGGCAAGTCGATAGTTATCAAACATCATCTTTCAGATGCAACAAAGAAAAAATGCCTTCAATGGCCATTTAAGAATGGTCTCAAAACAACAAACCTTTATAATTACTTATAACCTCTGTTGGGCTATCTATTCCAGCAATAGTTAGGCTACTTGAGGGCTAGTCCATCCTTTGGTGTAGTGTAGGGATAATTAAAAAAAAACTGAACCTTCGGATGCTCCTTCAAGCAGGACTCAAAGATGAAAGTGGGATGGCACATATACATGATTACCATGGTAATACAGCCCGGTGGGTTTGTGAAAAGCTTTCACAGCCGAATTAAAGGTGTAAGGGGTTTTACAGACCATGAGTACTCAAGAATAAACTAGGAGATATAATTGGCTGTATTGCTTGATTTTGTGCGGCAGAAGGTTCAAAGATTTGAGACAGGGCATCAGCTTTCTTAATTTTACTTTTAGGGTGAAAAATAATATGAAGAGAAAATGTGTGAAAAGGAGAGCCCAACTAGCTTGTTGAGGATTATGGCATTTTGTTGAAAGTAAAAACTTGCAGTTATGATGGTTAGTGACTGCATTAACTCTTCCTTCAAGTTGGTGTCGCCACTCCTCTTCCTCTTTACTCTTGTTTGAAGAAATCTCTTCCTGTGTTTAATTTTTTATGTATTTCAAAACATGGGTGACATTAGGACTTCTGGAATCTGGGATGCTCGAAACCATGTGAATGGTATAATGATTTAGTTATTTCCCTTTGCTTCCAAAAGAAGCAATATCAACAGCATCAACACTAGTATTCAACCTGACTGTATTAACAACTGTTTTTGGAGAGCATAGGGTCAATTATTTGCCTAATGTGCCCCCAGGTACCCAACTGTCTAGTTTCTCGACATTGCTCACAAAATCTAGCTGTCATCTGGGATGTTGATGTTCTTCATGTATTTGGAAACTAGTGAACCTCCAAGACTAAGAAATGACAGATATGAGCTCCCTAAGCAGTTCTCTTGTACTAGCAGATGCTATGAACGCATTCCCGCAAACTACCTCATTTTTTGTAATGAATGTGAATCACAGAATAGGGCACAAGACAGAAAATTTAAAGAACCACTGCAGTGCTCAAACAATAGGGTTTTATTTGTGTATTTAATAACTGGTTACCAATAAAATTAGTATCTGAAAAAAAAATGTAACTTTTAAAACTTACATTTTACTTTAGAGTTTAAGACATAAACCGAATATCAGGTATGCATATTCCCAGGGAGTCTGTCATGACAGAAGTCGCTATCTATTATTTATCTGCTTTGTGGCTATTGAAGGCATATCTATACCGGACGGAAAAATATTAGGACAGCCTTCTGGGGAAAATCCCTTTTCCACCACCTGGAAACCTAACTGGGGCCTGAATGAAGCAAATCTGCTAGTCCTATACATTGAGTTTATTATTGTATTACTAGTTAGTTACAAAAAAAAAAGACATTCTACCTTTTTTTACCGATACAGGGGAACTTAAGGCATAGTAAGGCACATTGTCTAGTCTAGTCTAATAGGAGAGGCTACGATTAAGGAAGTTCAAATATAAAGGGTTGAAAACTCTAGCAGTTACATTGTAAAACATGTACAATATCCACTAGGAAAGAACATATTAACCCATACTTAATGTGTATAAAATATACAATACAGTGACATCCATGTACAGATTTATATATATGGTACAACTATTATAAAAAAAATGACAGTAGTTCCTAGCAATTGTTGATAACTGCCACATTGTATTTTATATATATATATATATATATATATATATATATATATATATATATATAGGCTATAGGTTTTCTGGCAAATAGATTGTTTGACCTTATATCATTGAATTGATTAGCAAAGCAAGGCACCTATTATTAATGTTGCAAATTATTATTACAGTTACAAATCTCAACAGAAAGTGAATATGTTAGAAAGAGTGTAGTTCCAGAACACCTCAGAGCTTGATTGCAAGTGATCATTCCACATAGGTAGCCACATAGCTATTGCATTCATCTCACAGCAAATCCTTATGAGTAAATCCTTACAAGTGATCTCTATGTATGAAAAGTTCCCTGCTCTGCGGGAGATTTTACTTAAAGTGCAATTAAATGGTTCCTGTAAGAGCTTACTGAAAATCTGTGTTCTCGTGGGGCAGTGAGACAAATCCTTAAATGTAAACTCAACTTCCCACAAGAGCAGCTAAACCCCTTACGAGACACTTAATCACATATATAGTTGTGAGCGTACGAGTTGTTGCTAACGCTGCGGGCTCGCGTAGCGAGCTGCGGCCCTCGCGTAGCGAGGTCGGCGGCTTGCGCAGCGAGCCAAGGCCCTCGCAAAGCGAGGGCAGTGGCCGAGGGTCTCAGTTGCTGGCATGGAGCGCCGTAGGCGCTCCATGCCAGCACCTGAGGACCTCGAAAAGCGAGGGCCGCAGTTGCTGGCATGGAGCGCCGATGGCGCTCCATGCCAGCAACTGCGACCCTCGCAAACTTCACGTCGCAAACCAAACAGCACGACACACACATTACGACACTCGCAAACAACATATGACACACGTTCACACACATTACGGCCTCGCAACACTCGGACGCAACTCGCGAACATTACAAAATGTAAAACACAATACATACACACAGCACATACATAAAAACCTTACCTACACCAAGAGGGAGCACCCAGGACCTCAAAAATACAACTTACGCCTCGATTTTACTCGAAATAAAACAGTTTAGAGACTAAAAAAAAATCTAAGCGAGAGAAAAAATGGCCGCCGAACAAAACGAAAACGAGGCTACAGCACTCTAAACTCGCAAAACACCACAAGAAACTCGCAAAACACCACAACAAACTCGCAAAACGCAACAAACGACCTACGGATATTCATACCACACAGTGCACACATTCAGCATGCTTACACAGCAGCTCCACACCACTAATGCTGCAGCAACATCAACACAGATTGCCAGCTCTTCATCACAATGCTTCAAAATAGGTACAGTATATTCATTTAGTAATGTATTACATATTTCATTATTATACACCAAACAGCATTAGCTACCTTACAATTTCATTGCCGTCATTTTTTGACGGGCAATTCGCTAGTATACTAATAAAATAAATTGAAACCTACACATCCTAAAGCAAAAAAGAAGCCTTCTAATGGTAAGTCCAGCTTTATACCGTAATACTAAAGAACAATCAAATAGATCACAATGATAATTACAAATACCTGCTCACACTATTAAACACTGAATCCCAACAGCTAACACATGCTCATCTACATTACAAATACATTGTTTTAGCATCTAATGTGAATCCCCTGAAATGTACTACCATGTAATAAGTATGAAATTAATATATCATTTATAATAATACTAGCGACTTGCCGGTCAAAAATGATGGGGCAATACAATTGTAAGGCAGGTAATGCTGTTTGCCACAGACATTAATTTTATTGGTGGTCTGAGATCCTTCGGCGCTCATTGCGAACCGAGCGTCAAGCGCCTTCGGCGCTCATTGCAAGGCTCTTGGTTGTACTTTTTTTTCTGAGAGGCGCTTTTGCTGTAATTGTAATGTCGGCACTGATCTCCTTTATGCAGTTATTGCAAGGCTGTCCCCTGGTGTAGTTTGTGTACTATGAGCAGCGTTGGTGCTTGTTGTGAGGCACGCAGTGATTGTCTTTTGTGTTTATTGCGATGATTTTTTTTCTTTTTATTTGTGTATATGTACTTTTGTATGCTAATTAAATAATTAATATACTTTACCTATTTGTAAGTAATATATGCAGGAAGAGTTGTGCTGAAGACCTGACAATCTGTTTTGATGTTCCTGCAGCATACAATGTAGGTTTGCACAGTTGTGGAGCTGAGGTGTGTCAGCAATGTGTGCAGTGTGTAGTGTAAATAGGCTGCGTGCGCGAGGAAAGCCATTAGGGTAGCTGTGTACTTCCGCATTGTGTAAGTTAGTGTTGAAAATGGCGGCGAATGTGTATGTGGTACGCGGGTGTGGATGATTTAGCGTCCTTGCTAAAAGTGTATCTTATACCTCGTACGGCTTTTTTGAAAAGCCATATGTGCTTGGTGGTGTTTTGCGGCTTTAGTGTCTGGCAGCCTCGTTTTCATTTTTTTGGGTGGCCATTTTTTCTCTTGCTTAGGGGATTTTCGTGTGTCTAAACTCAGTAATTTGGATTTAAAATGAGGTGTAACTTCACTTGCAGAGGTCCTGGGTGCCCCCTTTGCTGCGGGTAAGCTTTTTGTGTAATTTTTGTGTGTATTTATTGTGTTTTTAATGTTTTCCGGTGTGCGCGGTTCGGCCGTTAAGGTCATATTTTTGCGAGTTCGTACTGTATTTTTTTCTAAGTCCTGCGGCTCGTATTTTTTTTGTGTAACTCCGTATTTAGTGATTGCGTGTTAGATGTAGAGCCTTTGCTCATTGCAGCCGACGTTGGAGCCTCCACCTTCCGCAAATGCGGCACCTCGCTTTGTGAGGGTCCACATTTGTGCCCCGAACTGCGTCTCTCGTGGTTTGACAACTATTATATGTGATACAATCACATATATAGTTGTCATACTGTGAGTTGTTGTCACGCTTGGCGAGGCCCACAGGACTTAGCTGCAATGAGCGCCAAAGGCGCTCATTGCAGGGCTCGCGATCAGCACTTGTGGCTCGCGGTACTTAGCCTCCAACTGGCTGTGCGTCTCGTCAGATCACCCTGCAGTGTGGCTACTGCCTCTGCTCAATGGAGTCAGGGGAGGGAGAGAGGGGGCAAAGAGAAACTGGGAGAGAGAGGGGGTAAAGAGAGATTGGGGAGGGAGAGGGGGCAAAGACAGACAGCGGATGGAGAGGAGGCAAAAAAAAGACAATTTTAGCATCTAATGTTAATCCCCTGAAATGTACTACCATGTAATAAGTATGAATTAATATATTATTTATAACATATATAGTTGTCGTACTGCGAGTTGTCATCAAGCTTTGCGAGGCCCGCGGGACTTCTGGTCAGATAGCCCTGCAGTGTGGCTGCTGCCTCTGCTCAATGGAGTCAGCAGAGGGAGAGAGGGGGCAAAGAGAGACTGGGAGAGTGAGGGGGTAAAGAGAGACAGTGGATGGAGAGAGGGGGCAAAAAAACTGGGGAGGGAGAGAGGGGGCAAAGACAGACATTGGATGGCGAGTGGGAGCAAAGAGAGACTGGGGAGGGAGAGAGGGGACAAAGAGAGACTGGGGAGGGAGAGAGGGGGCGAAGACAGACAGCGGATAAAGAGAGGGGGCAAAGAGAGACGGGAGGTAGAGAGGGGGCAAAGACAGACAGAAGATGGAGAGAGGGGGCAAAGAGAGACTGGGAAGGGAGAGAGGAGGCAAAGAGAGACTGGGAGGGAGAGAGGGGGTACAGAGAGACTGGCGTGGGAGAGAGGGGGCAAAGACAGACAGAGGATGGAGAGAGGGAGAAAAGAGAGACTGGGGAGGGAGAGAAGGGGCAAATACAGACAGCGGATAAAAAGAGAGGGGGCAAAGAGAGACGGGAGGTAGAGAGGGGGCAAAGACAGACAGAAGATGGAGAGAGGGGGCAAAGAGAGACTGGGGAGGGAGAGAAGGGGTAAAGAGAGACTGGCGTGGGAGAGAGGGGGCAAAGACAGACAGAGGATGGAGAGAGGGGGCAAAGACAGACAGCGGATGGAGAGAGGGAGCAAAGAGAGACAGGGGAGTAACTGAGGGGGTAAAGACTGACAGCAGATGGAAAGAGGGGGCAAAGAGAGACTGGGGAGGGAGAGAGGGGGTAAAGACAGACAGCGGATGGAGAGAGGGGGTAAAGAGAGACTGGTGAAGGGAGAGGGCAGTAAAGAGAGACTGGGGAGGAAGAGAGGGGGCAAAGAGAGATTGGGGAGAGAAGGGGTAAAGAGAGACTAGAGAGGAAGAGAAGGGGGGGAGAGACACAGGGCAGGGAGAGGGGGGGTGGGAAAACAATTTAGAAAAAATCCATCATGCCGTCATTTCTGACGAGCAAGTTGGTAGTCACATATATTAGTTGTTGTATTTCAAGTTGTCGTCACGCAATGTTAAATAATACAGGCTTGTGTATGCGCAATGAGCGCACGACTTTGATGCAATGAGCACGACTTTGATGCAAATGTGCCGTTTCAGGGTCCATCGAAGGGTCATATGTCCAGTCAGAGCTGTAATTTGCCCAAGGACTCTCCACCGATGGAAGATGGGTAGAGATTGAAGGCGCACATGGTGATGCCCACAATCAGCGCTGAGCGCGAGGCATGCAAGACTTTGAAAAAAACTACGGCTTTTATGGGCAATATTTTTACAACCACATAACTCGGAAGACTGCCAAAAAACGATAAATCATTTTAAAAATAACTTAATAACCTCACACACAGCTCAGGGGAGAGCCAGGGAGCCTGTGAGTGAGATTGAAAGCTAAGTTGAGGCTTAATTGCCGTTTTTATCCCGACAGTTCATTCAGGGAACCATGAATGACAACATGTACTGTGACATACTGAAGCAGAGCATGATCCACTCCCTTCAGAGACTGGGCTATAGGGCAATATTCCAACATGATAATGACCCCAAACACACCTCCAAGATGACCACTGCCTTGCTAAGGAAGCTGAAGGTAAAGGTGATGGACTAGCCAAGCATGTCACCAGACCTAAACCCTTTTGAGCCTCTCTGGGGGATCCTCAAATGAAAGGTGGGGGAGTGCAAGGTCTCTAACATACACCAGCTCTGTGATATCACCATGGAGGAGTGGAAGAGGACTCCAGTGGCAACTTGTGAAGCTCTGGTGAACTCCATGCCCATGAGGGTTAAGGCATTGCTGAAAAATAATGGTGGTCACACAAAATGTTGACACTTTGGGCCCAATATGGACATTTCCACTTAGGGGTGTACTCACTTCTGTTGCCAATAGTTTAACATTAATGGCTGTGTGTTGAGTTATTTTGAGGGGACAGCAAATTTACACTGTTATACAGGCTGTACACTTACTACTTTACATTGTAGCATTTTCAGTGCATCTTCAGTGTTGTCACATGAACATATATAATAAAATATTTACAAAAATGTGAGGGGTGTACTCACTTTTGTGAAATACTGTGTGTATATATATATATATATATATATATATATATATATATTGTTTTTGTTTACTAGTGACATGGAATGACTATACTTGAGTAGTGTTTTTGCTTTGTTGAGCTTTTAGAATTCCTCAGTTCTTCGTGTTTACTCTTCAATTTGTATGAATATATACTTTCATTAAAGGGCCACTTTAGTGTTCTTATAAAGGTCTCTCTGAAGAATAGTTAGATAGAGCCTGATAAAAACAAAATATCTTTACCATTTTACTGTGCATTTTAACAATGAATTACTATTTTTTAACCATGGCCCCAGTCTACATGAGCTCCTTATCTCTCCACATCTGAATGATGTATTATCTCTGGAGTGGGAATGCTTTCTAAACAGGCATGCCATACTTGCAATAGTGGGAGGTGACTAGAAAGTATATTTGTGTACATTGCTAGCAGCTCATGTTACACTTTGGTATTAAAGTGGTATTTCTCTGGCCAACTCCCACTTCAGAGACTACACATCATTCAGAGGTTGGAGAGATTTATAGCTTATACAGCATGGGGGCATGATTTAAAAAACAAACATATTTGATTGTTTAAATGCAAAGTAAATGTTTAATAAATGTTTTTTTCTTATCAAGCCCTACCAAACTACTCTTTGGTAAAACTTTTATAAGAACACTAAAGTGGTACTTTAATTGACACAGGGCACTGCTACCCTCGCTTGAAGTAAAAAATGCACCCCATGTATCTTAAAAGAGCATGTTTTAAACTTTACAAATGGCGGGAAGGCTTCTGAATGCAAATATTACTGACATATATAATAAAGTGAGACTGAAACAGCTACAGGGGGACTATTTGATCTTCTTCAAGCCTGACCTGTTAAATTAAATAAAATGTGAGCAACCACAAAATATATAACAATGGTGGCTCAAGGTTAATAAACTTCAAATAGAATCCACAAAATTAGAATATAAGACAAAGGCAAGCTCAAAAAACGTTAGCAGGGAAGTGCCTCTTTATATTTCCACAAGCCGAAAATGAAGAGCAATGAAGAGCTTCAATCGAAACAGAAGTGGACTTATTCTTTAATCAACATGAAAGTGCCCTCTTATACAGAGATGAAGAATGAGAACAAGTTCATGTATTTTTTTGCCCCCTTACAGGTTTATTATTATTATTTTTTGTGTATATTAAGTATTAGGGACTATGGGAGTCCTTATAGACCCCCCATAGGGTGGGTTAGGGTTCATGGGGTCCAATTGGTATAGGGGTTTAATGTTAGGTGCCATGAAGGTACATGAGGAGCCCCATGAGTATAGCCTGGTATACAATGGGGACTCATTGAGACACCATTGTTATTTGGTTTAATATTAGGTGGCATGGGTGTCCATTGAGGTAGTTGGTAGGTAGGGGGGATCCCAGGGTCATAGACAGATCATCATAAACCCTTTACATTCATTATTATTTAACCCCTTCCCTGCCATTGGAAGGGTTTATATAGTATATATGGATAAGGGGAGATGATAGGGCTAGTTTAGTGTGTTAGTAGCATTGCATTGGAGACTACTGAAATTCAGGCTCAAATTCTCACGTGAGCAGGCTATGAGCACCCTTTAGAGCTAGAGAGCTCAAAGCAAGTCCCTCTTGGTCTGAGTCAGTTTTACAGTTTTTTTTCCAGGAGCCATAGAATAGCTCTAGTATTTTGCTTTTCCAAACCCCTGTAGTTGCAAGTCAGCCTTCCCAGGGTTTAACAGTAGCCATGGAATGAATGCCTAAGTGTGCTATGGTGGGTAGAAAGGTGATTAATAAACGCTCCACTGTTTATACAGTAAATTAGAAGTGAACACTGCCCCATTGCTTTTAAAGATTCTGGGTAATGACATGTAAATGAGGCCAAAATGTACTACCCTTTACTGTATCTGGCACTTTTCCCTGACCCATGGCCATGTTCTGAAGGCCTTCTAAGGGTAGCAGTGGGGGGACTGTTCCCCGAGAAATACTTTGGGAACATCAGGTCTCCTGGCCTGTTTAAGACATGTAGGTGCACTCACAGTGGTGGAGCTACTGCAGGTACAGCAGGTGCAAAGCACAAGGGCCCATAAGAGGGTAGGGGCCCTCTGCTTCTGGCAGCATCCTGGAGTAAAGAGGGGACTTGTTATTTATTAGGGGAGGGTTACAGCTAATCATCACCAATCTAAAAATCAACATATAGTTTTAGTTTTTTCTTATTGGACTCTACAGGGTGTATTAAGAAGCTGTTCTTTCTTTACTTACTATATGCTACAAGAAGTCAACATATTAATGTTTTACCAACAGATGGCAGCACAGTTTCATTCTAAATGCTGATGGCTTATCTTAAACCTTTGTAATCCTATACACATAAACATATTGTTTTTATTATATGTACTATGCATTTTTGTAATTGCTTTGCCATAGAGCAATTAATCACATCTAAAGTGCATTTCTAATACAATACAGTGTTGCATCCACTCCATAATCCCCTCTGCAACTTCTTATTAGTTTTTTGTCTAAATATCTTCTATCTACTTTCCAGAATCTGCTGGAGCTTCAAACACATCCTCTATCACAGTGAGACTTGGTGCATGCAGAGTTTCACACTGAGTTTATATGTATGTCCACTAATCCTCGAAAGAGGAAGATGCCAAACCACATGCTGCCCTTACTTTCAGTTCTCTGGTCTCACAAAGGTAACAGAAGTGAAAGGCGAAGTCCAAAACTCAACCAGTAAAAAGGTGCAGTCAAAACTGACACTATACCAGGACACTTCTCTGTAGTTCACATTCACACGCAATAACTTATTTGCTGTAATTGATGGCTCAGAGGTACCAGTATTCAAATACAGACTAAAATAGAGTATATTTATTAGAAATTACAGTCAATAGAATTATAGAAAAGCAATGTTCTATTTCACATTTTGTAGACATGGCGGATAAAACCATACATGCTTATACTGAGGTATTTTAGGGAAGATATAATGACAGAAATTAAAGAAGAGATTTAAATTATTGTGTGATGTTAAATTACATAAATAAAATCAATCAATAATTATATGCAATTCAATTAACAGTGGAAAATAACATAACATGCATGGCTAAAAACTACAGCCCCATCACCAGCAAATCCAGTGACTGTTGTGTGGTGCTAGATACAGTACATCTTTACATTAACCATTTGTGGTGTGTCCACTAGGTTTGTTTTCTCTACATTAGATCCATGTTTATCACCTTTCAATATGGTTTCTACACTTCCCAAACTAGGAGAATCGATTCTAGCCAATGCCATTCTCATTGTCTAGTACTCTTGCTCCATTACCTTTTTGTTGCCTATGATATCACTAACCACTTCAAGCCTTATTCACCAGTGCTCCTACAGCACGGGTTGTTTGTTCATTTAGTAACTGATTCACAGTAAAGCAAGTATTTGAAGAAAATATATTCAGTGTAGAATTAAAAAATAATAATTTGAACCAGATCCTCCTCTCTGCACACCCTATTAGGTGTTTAGAGGTAGCAGAGGGTCTACCCAGGAGGCCATCCTCAACTTTTTATGACCGGTCTAGGTTTGGTGGCAGCAAACTGGGAAGGAAAAAGATAAAAACTCATATCAGAACAGTCTCCTGGGAAGTTCTTCTCCCAACCCCTGGATACCTAACAAGAAGAAGCATACCTGCTTAAGTCTGAAACAATAACATGCAAATGTAGATTTTAAAAGCTACATTGATATTTGTTTTTATTCAAATACTGTTTTTCTTTCTAATTAGTTATTATATAAACACATAAAAACCTAGTTTATGACTACAGTGGTGTTTTAGCAAGTATTTCTAGGTTTTCCATTGTGAAGATGTTAAGTGAATGTTTATGCTTTGCATCTTCTAGACAGGGTTGATAAATATATTTTGTTTGCAAAAGATTCATGTTTCCAACTGGTGTGAACCAACAGGACAAGACATATCTACATTTTAGAATAAATAATTATAAATCTGTAATTTATTGGGTGGGCAACTAAACCACTAGAGGGCGTCAGTTACAAAAGATTAACCGAATATACCCAAAAATGTTATGGTCCCATGTTTCTGCACTGAAACATTAATGGAAAATAGCAACCTACCTTGTGAATAAGTCAAAAGTCATATTCCTTTTGTGGAGAGCTGAGCAAATCTTTCCAGACTGTAAGTTTTCCTTATCAAGACTTTTTCTACTTTATTTGATACAAGTTTATGTTTCTCTTCCCGGTGTATAGCTAGTATATTTATCAAACAGGGTAAAAAAAGTTTTGTTAATTAGGGATAAGTGAGGATAAGTGGGGATATTTACTAAGATTAATCAATCGTGGCTCCTCTTCCATTAGCTCTAGTCAAGTTTCCTTGCAATATACTAAATTGCTGTTATAATGAAGTCCACAATGAGGCCCTGTAATTCCTGGTGTAGTAATGTGTATTTAATTGCTATCCATCCCTTTACTCATCACAATCAGAGTAGAGCTTGCGTGTTATAGGGGTCAGGCATGCGCAGCAAACAACATATTGCTTGACAAACCTGCAATGGTTAGAAATACTTAAGTAATGAGTTATGACAACAACAAACCTGTCAAAATGCTACCATGCTAGTGCATGGCCATATGCACTGCATATTAATAAAACCTAATGTGGTTAGTTTTAGCCAATCTATGGGCTCTATTTTCCATCAATCATGATCCACAGAAACTTCACACTGTAATTAATAACTATTATTTAGAGCCATCTGGTTAAAATGTAACCAACAGTAATGCACATATTTCAATCAATACATTCTGATTGGTTGAAATATTAACATAGCACATAGCCAATCAAACTTGCTATATTCAAATACTTGATTCTGATTGGCTGAAATATGATGAATAGATTTGGCATGGGGGAGACTCCCAAAATGTATGGAGGGAGGTGCTCTGGTCTGATGAGACTAAAATTAAACTTTTCGGCCATCAAAGAAAATTCTATGTCTGGCGCAAACCCAACACATCACATCACCCAAAGAACACCATCCCCACAGTGCAACATGGTGGTGGCAGCATAATCCTGTGGGGATGTTTTTCAGCAGCCGGGACTGGGAAACTGGTCAGAGTTGAGTGAAAGATGGATGGTGCTAAATACAGGGATATTCTTGAGCAAAACCTGTACCACTCTGTGCGTGATTTGAGGCTAGGACGGAGGTTCACCTTCCAGCAAGACAATGACCCCAAACACACTGCTAAAGCAACACTTTAGTGGTTTAAGGGTAACATGTAAAAGTGTTGGAATGGCCTAGTCAAAGTCCAGACCTAAATCCAATAGAAAATCTGAGGTCATACTTAAAGATTGCTGTTCACAAGCGCAAACCATTCAACTTGAAGGAGCTGGAGCAGTTTTGCAAGGAGCAATGGCCAAAAATCCCAGTGGTATGATGTGGCAAGCTCATAGAGACTAACCCAAAACCACTTGGAGCTGTGATTGCTGCAAAAGGTTGCTCTACAAAGTATTGACTTTAGGGGGTGAATAGTTATGCACAATGACTTTTTCTATTATTTTGTCCTATTTGTTGTTTACTTCACAATAAAACAAAATAAAAAAAAACATCTTCAAAGTTGTGGGCATGTTCTGTAAATTAAATGATGCAAATCTTCAAACAATCCAAGTTAATTCCAGGCTGTGAGGCAACAAAACACGAAAAATGCCAAGGGGGGGTAAATACTTTTGCAAGGCACCGTATAAGGTGAGGTGCAGTCAGAAAGCTGTTAGTCCTTAGAGGAGGAACTCAATTAGTTTTGTTAATTTTTTTTCAGAGTTTTTTTAGGTGGAGGTCTAAGATGATTTGTTACATAGTAGTTACATAGGGCCTCATTCTATTAACAGCCGTAAAATGGCCGCAAAGCTGAGATTCCTTGCGGCCGTCTTACGGCCCCGTGTAGAGCTACTTCTACCTTGCTATTCAAATGGACGGCGCCGCAAGGATATCCCCCTTCCGGCCACCGCATATCATGCAAACGGCTGCAAGCGTTTTCCAAGCGCCCATAGATCGTGTTTTCCGGCCGCAAAGTCAGAAAACTGTAAATGCAAATATAAGTTCAAGATGGCACTGTAAAGCTCTGTAAATGCTAGGCATCATAATGGGGGACATGAGGATTAATAGCAACACCCTCTCAAGCTTGCACATCGCCCAAATCCGATATATAATTTACGGTTTATTTTCCGTCCCGCAGCCTTGGCGGGTCTGTGGTGCTCCAAGCCCTCGGGAGTTTGTCCACGGATATTTGACATGAATTAAAATAAAAATGATTTTCAGATTTGAGTGTAGGGGAATGATGTGCTATGAATGCTAACACCTCCAATCACTT
The DNA here is from genome assembly GCA_027410445.1 of Discoglossus pictus. Taxonomy (NCBI): domain Eukaryota; kingdom Metazoa; phylum Chordata; class Amphibia; order Anura; family Alytidae; genus Discoglossus; species Discoglossus pictus. The sequence goes on from CM050165.1 coordinate 310,966,893, forward strand.
TATCGTCTCATCAGGGACCTTTTTGGTGCAAGTAAGCTGCGGCTCGGTTTTAGCCTTGCCGAGAGGGTTCCCGTAGCAATTGAATAGCAACCGTGGCTTTCTTGCGGCAGAAACTCATGCAGCTGTGTAAGATCAAAGGCTTTCCTGCTGTGCGTGCAGCCGCAAGGGATAATAGGGCGCCGGCCGCAAGCCTGCCGGAGCCCTCGGCCGCAAGGGAATAGAATAGGCAAATAGCCTGCGGCCGGTCCTTGCGGCCACGCATCTCCTACGGCCGTTAATAGAATGAGGCCCATAGTATTTACATAGGGCCTCATTCAATTGCGATTTGGCCAATTGAATAGGGTTCTAAATAAGAACATAACATATTTTTTTTAAAGAAGTTGTTAGTTAGTAAGCATCTATCCAAAAGCAAGGTTTTCACTAACTAAAAACTTCTTTAAAAAAATATGCTATGTGCTTATTTAGACCCCTATTCAATTGGCCAAATCGCAATTGAATGAGGCCCACAGTAATTAAGGTTGAAAAAATACTTTTTTAGTCCATAAAGTTCAACCTTTTAAGATCTCCTCTGATGTGCAATATGCAGATTAAATATTAATTAATTAGTTGTTAATTAATTATTAAGCAATTATTTAAAAAAAATTTTTTAATTATTAATCCAGAGGAAGGCAAACAGAAAAAAAAAAACAAGTAAGACTTAGCCAATCGTCTCAAAGGAAAAAAATAAAAAATTCCTTCCTGACCCCAGATACCGGCGATCAGATTTCTCCCTGGATCAATACTGTCTCTCTAATTATCCATGATAACCCTGAATTCCCTTTTTAATTAGAACTAAATCCAGTCCCCTTTTAAAGTTATCTATCGAATCCGCTGTCACCACCTCCTCTGGTAGAGAATTCTACAGATTAACCACCCTTACTGTGAAGAAGCCTCTTTCTTTTTTTAATGTGGAATGTTTTTATGTTTTTACTTCTAACCTCAAGGGATGTCCTCTTGTCAGTTGAAAACCTCTTGGCACAAAAAGCTCTTTTGACAAATCTTTATACTGACCCTTGATGTATTTATATAAGGTAATCATATCTCCTCTTAGACGCCTTTTTTATAGAGAAAATAAGTTTAATTTGGTTAGCCTTTCTTCATAACTTAGCCCCTCCATTCCCCTTATTAGTTTTGTGTCTGTCCTCTGTAACTTTTCCAGCTCTAAAATGTCCTTTTTATGAAGTGGTGCCCAAAATTGTACTCCATATTCCAAATTAGGGCGTACTAGAGATTTGTATAGTGGCAGAATTATATTTGCTTCCCTTGCTTGTATACCCTTTCTAATACATGCTAATATTTTATTTGCCTTTGCAGCTGCTGCTTGACTTTGAGCACTGTTACCTAGATGGTTGTCCACAAGCACTCCCAAATCCCTTTCAATATCGGATACACCTAGATTTGCTCCATTAAGATTATAATTTGCATGGCTATTTTTCCTTCCCAGATGCATAACTTTACATTTATTCGTATTAAATCTCATCTGCCATTTAGATGCCCATTCCTCAATTTTATGTAAATCCCTTTGGAGGGAAAGCACATCATTATCTGATTTAATTACCTTGAACAACTTCGTGTCATCAGTGAAAATGGAGACACCACACTCCAATCCTACCTCTAAGTCATTAATAAATATGTTAAAAATGAGAGGACCTCATACTGAACCCTGTGGAGCCCCACTTACCACATTAGTCCAAATGGAGTATGTTCCATTTACAACAACCCTTTGCTTCCTGTCTTTTAGCCAGCCCTCAATACATGAGCAGATATTTACTGCAATTCCTGTATCTCTTAGTTTCCACAATAGTCTCCCATGTGGCACTGTATCAAAAGCCTTTGCACAATCCAAAAAGACTACATCCACCGAGTTGCCTTGATCTAGGTTCCTACTAACCTCCTCATAGAAACTAATTAGATTTGTTTGACATGACCTATACCTCATAAATCCATGTTGACTCCTACTTATAATCCTGTTCAAATATATATATTCTTGTATATTATCCCTTAACAACCCTTCTAAAAGCTTCACCACTACAGAAGTGAGGCTGACTGGTCTATAATTCCTCAGATTTGCTCTTGCTCCCTTTTTAAATATAGGTATCACATTTGCTTTTCTCCAGTCATCTGGTAGAGACCCTGTGTTGAGTGAATCATGAAAAATTAAATATAATGGTTTGGCTATTACAGAACCCAGTTCCCTCAGTACCCGTGGATGTATTCCATCAGGACCCAAGGCTTTATTAACATTTCTTTTTTCCAACCTCTTTTGGATTACTTCCTGTGTTAACCAATTATTTGGCAAAGGTAGTGTAGCCCCATTATGTTGCAGTGTCCAACCACTTGTACCTCTCTTGTGTATACCAAAGAAAAGAAACCTATTTAGCTCATCTGCCTTTTCCTGGTCACTGATTTTCAGATAGCCTGTTTCACATTCTAATGTTCCTATAGCTTCCTTCCTTGCCTTCCCATTAATATACTTAAAAAATATTTTAGGGTTAGTCTTACTCTCTTTTGCAATTAATTTTTCCTTTTCTATTTTAGCCAGTCTAATAGCCCTTCTGCAAGCCTTGTTGATTTCCTTATACTCCCGTAAAGCAATCTCTGTCCCCTCTTGTTTGTATAATTTAAATGCCTTCTTTTTACTCCATATCTTGATCTTTAAATCATTGTTAAGCCACATTGGATGGTATTTACTCCTGTTTCTTTTATTCCCACATGGTATATGCCGATGTGTATGTATATTTAGTAAGGATTTAAATGTTGTCCATTTATGTTCAGTGTTTTTACCTATCAGTTCACTGTCCCAGTCTATATTTTGTATTGCTGCCCTTAGACCATTAAAATCTGCCCTTCTAAAATGAAGAGTTTTTGTTGGCCCCTTAAAATTTTGTTTTTTTAATTCAATCTCTATTGAGACTGTGTTGTGATCACTGTTTCCCAACGGTTGCCCTATTCCAACATTTGATACTATATCAATATTATTTGTGATGACAAAATCTAAGATAGCTTCATTTCTAGTAGGCTCTTGTATAACCTGGGCCAGATAATGATCCCTCAGTGTACGCAAGAACCTGCTCCCCTTAGTTGAAATGCTGTTCTCATTTATGCAGTTTATTTCACGGTAATTAAAATCTCCCATTATTAGAACTTGCCCATGTTAGCTACATTTCCAATCTGTAACAATAATTGTATTTCCTCACTTTTAGCTATATTTGGGGGTTTATAGCAGACGCCTACTAATATTCTTTTGGAATTTGCTGCTATTTAACTCTACCCAAAAACAATCAACTTGGTCCACCATAAATATCTATTTATCTATAATATATTCTCTGACTATTGGCTTAAATTCAGGCTTAACATACAGACAAATCCCTCCTCCTCTATTACCATTGCCTCTATCTTTCCTAAATAGGTTATAACCATCCAGATTAACAGTCCAGTCATGAGATTCATCCCACCATGTTTCGGTAATGGCTATTAAATCCCATTTTTCATTAATTGTTAATAATTCTAACTCTCCCATTTTTCTTGGCAAGCTTCTGGCATTAGCAAGCATACACCTTATGTTATGAGTCTGTAGTTCTGAAGTGCCTGCCACTGTATTTGAGTTACTTAGTACTACCTCCCTATTGACTATACTACCCCTCCCCCCATCTCCTCCCCATGAGTTGTTAATTCATCCCTTATACCCTCTACACTTTCTATCCCATTACTTATAACTAGTCCCTCCCCCCACCTACTAGTTTAAAAACTCCTCCAGCTTTTCTACCATTCTATCCCCTAGCACAAAAGCTCCCTCATCATTAAGATGCAATCCATTCCTGCTGTAGAGATTGTACCGAAGTGAGAAGTCAGCCCAGTGCTCTAAAAACCCAAACCCCTCCTTAGTGCACCACATCTTTAGCCATGCATTAACCTCCCTAAGCTCCTTCTGCCTCCCTGGGGTAGCACATGGCACTGGTAGTATCTCAGAAAATACTACCTTGGAGGTCCTTGCCTTCAGCTTATTACCTAGTTCTCTAAAATTATTCTTTAGGACACTCCATCTTCCACTAACTTTGTCATTGGTGCCAATATGTACCAAGACTGTCGGTTCATTTCCAGCCCCTCCCAATCATTTGTCAACCCGATCCACAACATGACAAACCCGAGCACCCGGGAGACAGCAAACTGTTCGATTGCTGGGATCTGGGTGACAAATCACCCTGTCTACCTTCCTAATAATAGAGTCCCCTACAACCAAAACCTGTCTGTTGCTCTGCCTATTCTGCCCTCCCACTCCTCCAGTAGACCTGTTCTTGCGGCTGTTAGAGGGAACAGAATTCCTGAATGGACATCCCCAACAGTTTCACTCGATCTGGCAAATTTGTTGGTGTTTGTCAACTCAGAACTGGCCTGCCTCCTCCTATTCCCCCGATTCCCCTTCTAACTATAACCCAGCTAACTCCCTGGACATCCTCACTAGCCCCAGCTCTTCCCTCCATGCTAGGCTCAGCTAAACTGTGCTCAGTGAGCACCAACCCCCTTTCCAGTGGAGCAATATCACTAAGTGCTGCAATTCTCCTCTCCAGATCTCCAATTTGAGCTTTCAGAGAGGCAACATGCTCACACCTCTCACACATATGACAGGATGTACACTGGGTGAGGTTGCCACTGGACTGACTCAGAATTATTATTATTTTCTACAAAATTTCAGTGGGAAAAATGAAGAATATAAAATAATATATTTGTAAAAAGTTTTCCTCCTTTGCACTCTAAATCTGCCCTTTCTTTTCTTTGAAGTCCCTCCTTTTATTTAAACACCTATGCTTTTTCTAGAATTGCACTTGATACTGAAAATGTTCACAAGCTCACAAGTTTGCCCCTTCTCCTATTTATATTAACTTCTGCCTTCTCACCTGGGCACAATTAGTGCACTCTGCAATTTATCAGCCTTTACTTGTAAGGTATAAATCCACTTGCAAACAGCCCCAAACAGCCACAGCCAGTCAAGCCACACCCCTCTCACTTGGGCACAATTAGTGCACTCTGCAATTTATCAGCCTTTACTTGTAAGGTAAATCCACTTGCAAGATTTGTGAAGGTCTTAATGCAAGAAAGAAGAGGACTGAGATCTACCTGAGTGTGCCCTGTAATCCACAGATAAAGATTGAGTAGAAGGGTGTAGCAGATCATCATTGAATATTTTGTTCATTTTAATTACCGTATTTTTCGCCGTATAAGACGCACTTTTTCTTCCCCAAAACTGGGGGAGGAAAGTTGGTGCGTCTTATACGGCGAATATAACTTTTCAGACTGCCTCTGTCCTCTTGATTTCACCCCAGCGCTTCCTACCAGCATCGCGTCGGCCGGTGCGTCCTAGTGACGTCACACACGCAACGCTGCAGTAGGAAGCTGGTAGGAAGCGCTGGGGTGAGATCAAGATGGCAGAGATCAGAAGGAAGGTGAGGATCAGGGGGGTCAGGGAGGGTCAGGGAGGGTCAAGGGCTCCCAAATGCTGCAGTATATGGATGTGTGTGTGTATGTATGTGTGTGTATGTATGTATGTATGTGTGTGTGTGTGTATGTGTGTGTATATATGTATGTATGTATGTGTATGTATATTTATGTGTGTATGTATATGTATGTATGTGTCTCTATAAAGGTGAGGGTCAGGGAGGATCAGGAGGGTCAGGGAGGGTCAATGGCTCCCAAATGCTGCAGTATATGGATGTGTGTGTGTATGTATGTGTGTATGTATGTATGTATGTGTGTATGTATGTATGTATGTGTGTGTGTGTGTGTGTGTGTGTGTATGTGTGTGTATATATGTATGTATGTGTATGTATATTTATGTGTGTATGTATATGTATGTATGTGTATCTATATATATATATATATATATATATATATTTGTGTGTAATGTAGGTGTGTATCTGTGTGTAAAGTGTATTTGTGTTTGAGTGTATTTGTGTTTGATTCAGATTTTTTTTTTTCTTGTTTTCCTCCTCTAAAAACTAGGTGCGTCTTATCTGCCGGTGCGTCTTATATGGCAAAAAATACGGTATATATAAAATAAACTACTAATGCGGGGATAAAACATGCAATGCTGAATATCAACATTGCGGGTATTAAAAAGCAGGGTAAAGATTTAGTAAATTCATAGAAGTTAGATTTTCAAGGTATATGCACGTAGCACTCCCATAAAACAACTATAACACACCCTGTTCACTATAACTCACAATAAGCTACGATCAGCCACTATGAGCTAGTTATAACAAAGGAACCAAGGGCTTTAGTAAATCGTATGATGAGTTGAGAAGTTGGATCACGGTTTACCTTGGGCTATTGTGGATACATTAGCACCTGTGTTCTGTAAATCCCACCCCTCATGTTTTTGATGGAAGCTATTTAACAAGCAGAGATACATTTTAATTCTGTAACCCCACTTATAAATAAATCCCATCAAGTCACTTGATAAATAAATCCTAGTTGGCAAAAACATCATGAATAACTAAGCAAAATGCACATCAGCCCATTTAAAGTACTCAAATGCATGCCTTTTTCGTATTTTTCTTCTTAGTATTATTATTATTAGTATTATTATTAAGGTTAAACTGGTGCTACTAATAATATATATAAATTCTTTTAGCAGTATATAGCTCCCCTTTATCAATGGAACCTGCACAAAAGCATGAAGGTGTTCAAATAAAATTAACAGAATTAAGGAATGCTTACTACAAATATAAACAATAAATATAAATGTAAAACTTGACCATGTATCTATTGTCTTTTTGCAGACAACATACTTCATCAGTTGCTGCCGTTATTGTCAGCTGAGTAACATACAACCACTAGAGTGGCATAATGATATTGACAGTATAAAAATAGTGCTAAACAAGGTTTCTTTGAAACCATAGACATCCCAACATTCATCTGGCCTGTATTACAGCATTGCCTTACTACAGAATATGACAGATACATAGTAAAAATCACAAGCACTGGTACAGTGACCAGTATTATAAAACATATGTAATACTCCCATATGAAGTGAGTGGAAGTCAGTGCAGTCTTCTAAATGCAGTTCCAAAACACATTCTCTATGAAGATGCAATGAAAGCAAACAAATTACAGGACCTTGTGAACAGAACCTGCAGTAGTCCAGCATCAAGGAAATTATCTACTAAACTTACATTTTTAAAGGAACATTGCACAAAGTGAAACTGTAAGCAGAAAGAAACGCCTAAAAAAGGAACCAGGAACAAATTACAGTACATTATTATACTAATTATCAAAAGTTTCCCACACTCTCATCTACCCCTCAACCTCCAACTCTCCCCATATTCCCTGACCACTACCCAACCATATTCCCCAATCACACTCTGGTCTGTAAAGCCCAACAACCTCCATATTCACCTTTCCCCATAAACCCTGAACACTTCCCAGCCACACTCCCAAATCACACTCTGATCTGCCTAAAGTCCCTCAGCCTCCAACTTCATCTCTTACCATAAACCCTGAAAACTACACAGCCACACTCTCAAGCCACCAAATCTATTCATAACACAGAGACACAACCACAGAACCAGTTAAATTCAATGGCAACCCTTTCAACCTACATGGGACTAATTTCCCTCCCAAGAGGCCAAAAATGTACAAATAAAAAGGAGTCTCCCGATAAATGCTTGAGCTTGGTGTTTGGCAAGTAAGAATGAGATAAAAAGACAAATAATAAAGTTATACTCTCTATTGGACACATAAAATGGTTTGTTTCTTTGAGAAAATGGGCTATAACCACTTAGCATCCTAAAATGATGCAGCTATCCTAGAAGAAGGGGGTAGATGAACTAGAAGAGATCAGTGGATAAGATTGATCTTCGTGGCCTTTCCAGCGCACTGAAGAGTAGATTGTACATGTTATTCTATTCCTGTGATCCAGGGTCCCTGATACTTCTGCTGATGATCCTGATAGGACCACCAGGCACTGAGAAGCCCTGCCCCATCACAATCCTGAGTTATTGAGTGCTTCTGTATGACTGGATGGAATGGGGCCAGTGTCACTGGCTGGGCCCTTGCAGAAGTGCTTCCTCAGTCCTGATGGTGAGTAGAACTGGTAAAATGTCAGTTTGTGAGTGTTTCTGCTTGACTGGATTGTATGGGGCCTCGGGTCATTGGCTGAAACCATATAGAAGTGGCTGTTGACTGGGTAGATGCAATAGCATGTTGAATAAGTTCAGAGGCAGAAGAAAAGGTGGTTGTGCTCTAGTTGTGGAGGTAAAAGAAACTAAGGTGAATGGAACTGGGAAATTGTCAGTGGGTGAGTGCTTTTGCTTGTCTGGATGGCTTAGGGTCCTGTGTCACTGGCTGGGCCCCTACAGAATTGGCTTCCTCATTCCTGATAGTGAATGGAACTGTGATGATGTCAGTTTGTGAGTGCTTTTGCTTGACTGGATGGTAAGGGGCCAGTGTAACTGGATGAACCCCTATAGAAGTGGCTGCCTCAGTACTGACAGTAAATGGAACTGTGAAGATGTCCGCTGATTAGTGCTTCTGCTTAGCCAGGTTATATGGGGCCCAGTGTCAATATTCTATGACTGCTGAACAGAGCTATACAAATGTCACAAAGATGTCTCACCCATATGCATATCCAGAGGCATCAAATTCTCAATCGTGTAGCCAACACATTTTAAAATTGTTACCTCAAGTAGAATTACATTTTTTCTTAACACCTGAAGAAGCCAGACTATCATTGGAGCTTATGCTTCGAACAACAGGGCCCTCAATCTTTCCAAAAAAGTAACTTTAGGAACTCCATCATCATCCAAGCATGACCCCCAATGAAGGATTACTTTGGTTAATATTACCACCAAATAGTTACTTTTACATTTTTTAGAGTACAGCTTTGATTCTAGTTTCTCTAATTTAAACTCTTTAAAGAAGCCAGAGCCTCCTATTTGACACAAGCATATGATTCTTCTTCCCAATAATAATACACAGAATATCTGTCAAAATTCAAAATTAGCAACTCTCTATATTGGATACTAGATTCCTTCAAAACTGTTGTTGGAAAGGACAACTACACTCTATATTTACCAGAATCTGTTTATTTCATTATTTATCCAGGTTACTAGTTTACCCAAAGTCAAGATGATAAGATGATACCAGGGAAAGACATGCCTCAGACCCACTAACACATAGTCTCTAATACTTCCAAGAACTGCAAAAGAGGATAATATACCAAAACAACATTGTCATGCCTAGACAGGCCAAACATTACATATGCCCACTTCTACAACATGAAAATCCAAAGGACAGAGCTCCTACTCTGGACCAAAGATTTTGCACATAAAATATGTTACCAGCCTCACAGATAACATTAACAAGGATAATGGCATTAAAACAGATAGATGAGCAAAAGACTGGGGAGAGGACAGGACACAGAGACACATACTATCAACATACTATAGAGAAAAACAACTAAAAATAACACACAGAGTCATCATGTCACCATAACAGAGAGTCCAAATTTCATCCAGACTTCACACACAGACACCATAAATGCCATAAGCCACATACTAAATTAAAACAATGCTTATGGGAGTGCATAAAGCTTACCTGCTAAAACCCTACCCTTATATAAAGAAATTATAGGTTCTCTATGTAAAATTTGTAATAGCTCATATGACAATCAAAAGCCTTCCTTCATTTTGAAATGGGAATTGGACCTAAATGAAACATGGGATAATAATAAATGGACTGAAGCTTATTTAAACCTTTCCAAAGGCTCATTTAGCTATAGCTTACTTGAGACTTCCATAAAAATCTAACATAGGGCATATTTAACCTCTTTTAAAATATAAAAACATTTATTAAAAAGGCAATGACAAATGCTATAGAGGATGTCAAAAACAAGGTGATTTTATAGATGCGTGGTGGCAATGTCCCATAGTCCAAGAAATATGGTCTAAAACTACTAAATTAATAACAAAATAACTCAAAACCACATTCAAACCCACCATAGATAACTGCTTATTAGACATACACTATACTAATTTAACTATACAAAATAACAAATTAGCCCAATTAATTTTTTTAGTAACTAAAAACATTATAGCTTGATTCTGGAAAAATAGTTTGATTAGATTCCAAGATATAATCAATAAAATGAACTACATATTTATAAGTGAGAGGATAACACACATATTATTAGATAAATACCCTACTTTTCTAAATATTTGGGAACCTTGGATATCTTCTCCAGAATGTGTTTCTGAAAGACATTAAAATTAAACCTTTTGAAGCTTTGTACTCAATTATAAAAGAGAATGAGGTTGAAAGAAAACTGAAATAAATGACATTGAAATAAAACCGAGATTCTTGAACAAACATCAATTTATTTCGCCATATAAGAGACCAAGTGGATGATGATGTAGGAAGGATAATTAACCACCACAGAACTTCCCCACTTTATTATTTAAACATCTATTTATATTATATTATCTTTTTTCTTTAGATCTCCTGATCTGGTTGTTTCTTTAAGTCATCAGATTTGAACAAATAAAACTTGATCAATATATTTATTTAAACTGATGGCTATTAACGAATAGAGAAATGTATTATTTTATTAAAAATACATTATCTTTAGATACTCCAAAACACTCTTAATTTAAAACCATTACAACTTAAATATTACAAATTTTTTAAACAAATAACTAAACCATACTATAAAATATGATATCACGTTCATATTATGTTTAAGGGTATAAATTTTCACAGAAAAAAAATCTCAAAAATATTTAAGGATTTTATCTAATCACTAAATTACAACTTCATTCACAGAATTGTATTAATTCCTTTATCCCCTCCACACACTCCACCCCTTTTTTTCCCCTCTCTTCCATTTTCTTTCATTCTTTAGCACATATTTTCATAAATGTTTTTATAAAATGTTATACATTGCATTTTTACATTAATTGTTGTGAATTTCTATTTATATGTTGTTAATAAAGATATTGAAAAAATAAATAAAAAGCAAACCCTTTCTCCAAAACTAGCAAGCCTTTATCCAAATTAAACCCATCAAACTATTTTTCTTTTAAATATTTTGGTGGGGAAAACAACAACTAAAGGTCTAACTTCAGGATTTCAAACATGATTTTGCCAGTTGACCCTAATTGAAAGGAACATAACTAAAAAGTGTAATATGAACAGATCTAAAATTACAGATTTATAACCAGTACTCTGGCAGTAGAGCGCAGGTGCTGTGAACCAGGAAAATGCATCGTTTCTACAATCTACCCTCACATGCCCAGGTTGTCCACCACATTCATGTTATTCAGCTTATGTCAAGTTGGCTTTGCATCTTAGAAATAAAAATAAGCATGGTATCCATATTACAATCAGGATAGCATCACCCAAGTATAATCTACGTGACTGTATTATTGTAATACTATGTTTGTGATAATTCAGTTTAAATATATTTTCTCTCAATAGAAAATAAACCATAAAAAAATAAAAAAAAGTCCCATATGCATTCAATAAACTCATCCAAATATTTAGTAGAATCCAAGTATTTCTCACAATACAGAGGACAAATATAACCTTCTATCGCCTTTAATATACTTGCAACTTGTCTTTGGAGAGTTGCTGAACGACAAGCAATCTATGAGATAGAACAATGTGATAGCATTTTTTCCCATATTGGCTTAGCTTTGGATCCCAAGTTTAACTTAATTGAATGTGCTGTATTGTCCAGCAATGTGGTATTTGTGGTATAGTTGCATGCGTGATAGCACAATCTGCCACAATGCAGACAAAGTTGTTTGTAAAAGATAGGAGACACTCAAAACTAAACACAGAGGAAACTACCTTAAATTTTCAATGTAAGAATTTGCTTATGTTTATCAAATGTAATGAAAACTGGACCATTACAGCAACTCTTTAAGGATTGATTTATTTTATAAATTGTCAGTGTGTGTTTGAAATATACATTTTATAATTCAGCAATGTACACTCTAAAGAGTCATGGATACTGCTGTGAGCTTCTACTGTGTTCTAAAAAAGGTGTTTGCAATTATTTCTTACATAATTCACCAAGGTCAAAATTAAATGGATTTAAATTAAGCCAATGTTTGGAATCCTTAGTATATAACAGTTTTTAACTACAATATTTAAAAACTTATATTGTTGGCATTCTAAACAGGCAACGAAGAGAGCAGCAGCAACTTCACAAAGCTACCAGCCACTGAGTATTATATCACTTATTGGTCTTTTGTTTTATGTGGCTTCCTGCTGTGATGTGGTTGTTGACTTCTTGACGCATTACTAAAATTGGTAAACATCTTTATGGCTTTTTGATCTGATTTGACTAAGAATTGGTCTTGCACTGGAAAATACATGGTTTGGACCACATCTACATTGGCTTAGCCTCTCACAGAAACTATATTCCACCTGAAACATGTAGAAGATAATATTTCTGGTAAGGCATTCAAATAGGGTGGACGCCATAATTTCTATGCCACTAGCCAACCATCAAAAAAGGTGGTGTTGCTATTCTTATTCACAAAGATTTTGCCTTCACTCTAGAACTAAAAAAAAATTACCATTTATTATCCTTATCAGCTGTCTGACCGGCACTAAGATCTCCCTAATTTCCTTGTACTCCTTTGCAACTGCTCCCTTTAGAAATAGATTAAATCTAAAGATCTGTGCAAAGTAATTATAGGGAAAGATCGTTGCCTTGTACTGAAACCCAACTTAGATAAATCAACAAAAACAAATGATTCTCGCAATCCCAATATACTAATGCAAATCAATTCACTACTAACCAAATTACACCTTGATGCCTGGCATACTCTACACCCTAGAGATAGGGAGTATACTATATTTTCAGCAACCGTCGGCACCTACACCAGATTTTATATCTTTTTAATAGACTCCTCATAAAAGGGCAAATTCCTTCACTATAAGTGTTCTTCATGGTGTGAAAGAGCACAAAATTCTATGTTAAAATGATTTATTATTATTTTTTTTTTTTTATTACACCGATACCAGCTAAAAATACTGTATAAGGTCGTAGGTCTGTTTACAAACACACTCCTGACTGTTCTGTGTTTAACAACATATGCCGACAATGAGCGGTGAAGGTCCCGTGAACGCAAAGATTTATAGTTTTTCACTGAACTTCAGGAAAGCAGCAGGACATGTTAACCCCACAACCATACTCTTTAACTAAATCCAGCAGTCGTTTGGGAACGGTTAGCTCTCTTTTTGCTTTTGCATGAAGCTGTTTCTGTGAGTCTGTCTGGGGGTACTGCCAGTGACTCATGTAAACAGACACTTCATTTATGACTTTTTTCTGTGAATATCCAAAATTCAGAAATTATTTCAACATGCTTTTAGGAGGACTTTATAGTCGTGTGCTCCAAGTTGGGCTGAATTAACTGGCCATTTAACAGACAATCTAAATCCTACCAAAATCAATCCGTGTCCTTGGTCTGACCATTCTTTGGTTAAAACTTATCTTAACATAGGCCCTACTTACATAGCGTCATTAAATTCAGGCTATGTTTTAAAAAGATGCTTGTAGTGAAAAAAGTAGAGCTAGAGGCTTTTAAATTAGCCTTGTAAACCTCTACGTTGCCTGCCTGCGTGTTAGAACACAGGCCGGACGAAAAATGCCTATGTTTAGTGCAACGTGGAACATCGCAGCACACAACCCTTTGATCTGTTCAGCTACGTTCCAATGATTCTATTAAATTGCCACAAAAGGGACCCCATCAGCAGTTAAATTAACCCCCCTATGCTGGAGATCCCCATCTGGACCCCAGCAGTGTCATCATATCACTCCTTGCAGCGGGGCTCCCTATCGTGACTCAATCAGGACCCCGCTGTATTTCAAATTCAAATTTCCCACCTTGTGAGTGGGAAAGGCCCCTTGATCACAAAAAATTAATCCCTACCGTAGCGGTACTATAAAAAAAAACAGATACCTAAAATTAACCCTGTCACTCACGGGGTCAATACAGACCCCCATGAGCCTCTAATTAACCCCGTCAGTCCAATGGGCATCTATATAGAACCCTATAGGACACAAATTAACCCCTATAATAACACTATAAGTACCATGAGTGTCCTCCAGGACCCTCATGACACAAATTCTAAGCACTACACTATAAACCCTAACCATTACCCATACTAAACCCTGTTAAACGTAACTGTACCTAATTAATCCATACTAAACCATGTTAACCCTATCTGGACCCAATAACCCTGTCTAAGCCTATTTAACACCATCTAGGCCTATTTAACCCATCTCTTGACCCCCATAAGCTTCTATTTAACCCCATCAGTCCCGTAAGTGTCTATAAAGAAAAGAAAAAAAAATAACCCTAACACTAACCCCATAAGCCTCCATTTGACCCCATCTCTTATGGGGATCTATACAGACCCCCAGAAGCCTCTATTTAACCCCATCAGTCCCATAAGTGTCTATAAAGAAAAGAAAAAAAAATAACCCTAACACTAACCCCATAATCCTCCATTTGACCTCATCTCTTATGGGGATCTATACAGCCTCTATTTAACCCCATCAGTCCCATAAGGGTCTATAAAGAAAAAAAAAGAACCCTAATACTAACCCCATAGGTTCCATGTGGGTGCTCCAGGAGCCTTGTGACATTAAGTACATACACTACACTACACTACCCCCCCCCCAATAAACCAATAAGTCTAAACCACCCCCTAATGAACTCTCCTCCTCCCTATCCAATTAACCCCCCTCTAACCTAACCTATTAACACCTACACTACCTACCTAACCCCCTATTAACCCCCCACACACACCCCACTAATTGCACAAAATAATAAAACCTAGAATACACAAAATAAAAAAAGCATCACTACAGAAAATAACAAACAGCACAACTACAGAAAATAAAAAATTAACATTATCAAAAATAAAAAAAGAACATTATCAAAAATAAAAAAACCTAAGTTACCCAAAATAAAAAACCTGAGTTACAGAAAATAAAAAAGGCATACATCACATGAAATAAAACATACATTACATGCATTAATACCCTAACCACATATACCCTAACTACATACATTTAATCCCTCTATATACATTCATTTAACCCCTAACTACATACATCAATACCCCTAGCTACATACATTTAACCCCTAACTACATACATTAATACCCCTATGTACAAACATTTAACCCCTAACTACATACATCAATACCCATATCTACATACATTTAACCCCTAACTACATACATTAATACCCTTATGTACAAAACATTTAACCCCTAACTACATACATCAATACCCCTATCTAAATACATGTAACCCCTAAATGCATACAATAAAAAGCCCTCTATCTGACCTAAAACAACCACCCTCACTAAACCTACAATAGGGTAAATAAGGCAACTTACTTTGCCCAAAAGCAACAACGGTTTTCTGGCTTTCATCCCTAGCATAAGGGCTCATCCTTCATTGAAGGCATCTGCCCATTGTGATTGGCTAAAGGCATCTGCACCTTCTGATTGGCTGCCATCTGATTGACAGTTACATCAGCCAATCAGAAGGTGCAGATGCCTTTAGCCAATCACAATGGGATGCACCCATGGGGGTGTATTCCATTCTGATTTACTGAAGGGAATAGTGCCTTATGATTGGATTATAAATGATTGACAGGTCCATCAGCCAATCAGAATAGGATATAGGGGTGTATCCCATTCTGAGGATATAGGGGTGTATAGGGGTGTATCCCATTCTGATGTATGTAGATAGGGATATTGAGGTATGTAGTTAGGGGTTAAATGTATGTAGATAGGGGTATTTATGTATGAAGTTAGGGTATATGTAGTTAGGGTACTAATGTATGTAATGTATGTTTTACTTCATGGGATATATGCCTTTTTTTCTGTAATTTATTTTTTTTATTTTGTGTAACTTGGTTTTTTTTTCTGTAAAGTAGTTTTTTTATTCTTTGTAATTTTTTTTTCTGTACTCGTGCTGAGGTCCTGATCGGGACCACCGCGGCAAGGGCTGATATCGGGAGCCTGAGAGTTGTCATGCAGGCTTTCATTAGCCATGATGGCAATCTGTTTTGCCATTGGCTAATGCTAAGACATTGCTACGTGCTAGCTTAATTGATATTATCACTGCCACACACCCAACGTGTGACAGTATGCATTGCATTTTAGTGTCTCTCACTCGTAGCACGCAGCCCCTTCCAATTTAATAGCAACATAAGTGGGGCAAATCCTGAGCACGTAGCCTCTGCCAGGCTCACGTTGGCGTTACTGGGCTCAAATTTAATGAGACTGACAGACTCCCATACTCCTGGAAAATTAATGAGAAGCTTTTATTTAATCCAGTGACCCAAGAACAAAAAAGCTCAAGCTCAACCTTAACCAGGATTTTGAGATTGGATAGACTTGGGCAACACAATGCATTTATTAGAGGTTCTTTATTAAAATAGCTACTGAAAATAAAAATAAATTACTACACAAAGAAACAAGCCTACAGAAAGAACAAAAAGATCTAGAGAAACCAAAAAAGTCCATCTCGCACCCTACGCCAAAAAATAGATAAAATCAGTCTAGAACTTGATTTAATATTCTCTAATCAAACTGAAAAGGTGATGTGATGGACCTAACATAAAATATTTTTCAAAGCAAACAAACCAGATTCATTGTTAGCTATAAAGCTGAGAATGAAGTCTTCACAATCCAAAATCTTCCAAATCAAACATCCTCTGACTCAATTTCCTCTAGCTGTAATGAAATACAAAATACATTTTACATTTGTTATCAGAAACTATACGCTTCTTCTAAACAAAACAATGACCATTTAATTTAATCTTTCATTATCTCCTGTGAGTTAAGCTTATACATAGTAGGATTTATACCATGTAGGCAAGCAGGGATAATATTAGTCAGAGATTAAATATTATGTAAATAGCCCAAAAACCCAAACTCCTTTATGTTTATTAGCCCTAGATATCTATGCTCAGTTTTATCCAAACTTGGATTCACAGGCTAAGTTATAAACCTAATTAAGACCTACATCCTGATGGGAACAAGTCAAGGTTGTCCTTTCTCCTCCTTTCTCCTCATCTTAACAATTGAACCCCTTGCTCAATCAATCAGATCCAACTCTGATATTGACATAGTCAACATAGGACTACACCAATTCAAATGTAGTTTAACCAAACCTACCACTTCTATTCCATTCCTAAAAATGTAGTGGACTTTGGTAAAATATCTCGCCTAAAAGTAAACGTAGAAAAAATAGAGTCACTTGACTTATATATGTTCACCCTAAAAAGGGAAAGCATAGCCCTTAACTACAGTTTTTCCGGGCTGAAATCATTAGATATTTGGGAGTTAATATTACAGCCAAACTAAATTATCTATATTCCCTTATATAAGACACTAAAATCTGATATACAGAAATGGTTAAATCTCCCAATCTCCTGGCTAGGTCTAATTAACTTGATAAAGATGAATATTATCCCTTGTATATTATATATTATATTTATATAGGATGCTCCCCTTCACTATAAACTATAAAGACTTAGATAATTTACAATCAACATTATTTAAATTCATATGAAATAATAAATCCTCTAGCGTAGCCATATCCAATATGTACAAGCACAAGTGTAAGGGTGGTCTTTCCTGACCTAACCTAAAACTATACTATAAAGCAGCACAATTAGCCTTTATTACAATAATTGACTCCACTGTACATCAGCCAATCTGAGCATTTATTGAAAATTATCTCATGCATCCCTACTCATGGGATAACATTATTTGGCACCCTCAACCCCTATACCTAATAAAAAATAACTCAAACTATTACCAAACACTCTTTTTTGTGTTGGACATTGTTATAAATGTATCCCCAACATGTATAATCTAATACCAATCTTTCCCCATTCCTCATTAAAAAAAACTGATTTACTTGGTGGAAAACTAAAAAAGCTTGATAGATTTGTCTCCTGGATAAAAGATAACGACATCCTATCCTATAACTAGTTACAAGATAACTTAACTTTCCAAGGGCGTAGGAATCGAAAACAATTTGGTGGGGGGGGGGGGGGGGGGGCGGATACAGTATATACACATTCTATATGTATACCATATATATATATATATATATATATATATATATATATAAAACTCCCTATCCTCCTCACCTCCCACTCCCTATCCACATCACCTCCCTCTTGCCCTGCCTATCCTCCTTACCTCCCTCTCCACCTCCATCTCCCCCTCCCTATCCCTATCCTCCTCACCTATTGTGCCTTGTGCCTCTTGTGCCTTTGGCTTCTGACAGTCGGGTCTGATCTGCTCATCTGGCAGTTAAAGACGCAGGAGGTGCCTATAATTGGGGAGCCTCAATTCTGGGATGATTTGCCCCCCACACACACACACAAATTTCCTACACCCCTGTAACCTTCCCATTCAAGAACAATTCAGCTACTGCCATCTCAAACATTTTATCACCATAACAAAAAAAAACCTAGGAAACACTGATTCTAATTGGCTTACCCGAATATGCGAAAACAATCCCCTAACAAAGGGAACTCTAGGTAAGCTATACAACATCTTTAACTCTTTCAGGCCACATGATCGAGTAAGAAAAAGACCTAAACCAAACTTGGGACCAAATATTTGGCAAGAATCATGGTCTAACCTCTCGAGAGGCTCCTTAAATTATAGTATTTTAGAAACCTCCCTTAAGGTTCTACATAGAACATATATTACCCCTGAGAAGTTAAATAAATGGACAACCTCTATTAATCCTCCTAGGGGATGCTCAGACATTGGCTCATTTATTCACATATTGTGGACTTGACCTAAAGTCCAAACACTTTGAAAAAAAATAATAAATCTAGCCTCAAATTTATTTAGCTGACTGTTGATGCTGAAAATTGTCTTCTAGTGATATCATACAATTTAATACAATTTATATTTCTTTCCACCGAAAACCACATAGCTAAACAGTGGTGTTAAGACATTTTAACTCTCTAAGTTATTAAAAATAAATTAAAATACATCTTAATCAATGAAAGAATCACTCATCTTCTTGCCGATACCCTTCCTAAATTCCTTAATATATGGGAACCGTGGCTAAACTCTACACATAGTATTACTCTGTGACAAAAATCAGCACCTCCTAGGGTCCACTTATTAGATGAAATGGGTGAAGTGGCTTGGAGCCCTGGCATCGACCATGGAGGACAAATTTATCTAATTCTTTTAAGTACTAACATTATATTTCTTTTTCTCTCTACTTAAGATTTTAGGTTTTTAAAATATCTAGTAATATGACAACACTATTTATTGTTCTGCCTTCCATAATTCAATGGTTGTTTCCCTCTAGAATCGTATTATAATACTTAATCTTAATTAGAAAACCTAACTTCTAACAAAAACGAAATTACCCATCATGTTTTTAATATTCTAATAAATGGAGAGGAGAGACCATACATTTTCCTCTTCTAATTCCTTACTATTTAAATATTGAAGAGGGAACAGACAAAAATGTTAACATAAGAAAAGAAGAAATGTGAATAGAAGGAGGAGAGAGGAAGGATGATACAAAGATAATATAAATACTATAAATAACATATCTTGAACTATAATTTGCAATATCCGAGAAAAATTATCATGCACTGTAACAAAATTATTGTTTATTTAAAAATATATGTATTTATCTTTATCTGTTGTCATATTCCAATAAAAATTGATTGGGGAAAAATGTACATTTAATTTTTTTATACAAACATAACAAAACGTTAAATAAATAATAATACAAATAATAATATAATAATATCAAAAGTGCAAATGCATGAGGTTTACACAGTGAAATGCTACAATTTAATTGATCACCTATGTAAATTACCCTATAGCAGTAAAATAAGTTATGGCTTCACAGATTTCACATCAAAGCAAATTGGAAGCCACTGTTTTGCTGTGTGCAGTAGAAGCTACCCACCTCATACACTGGATGGAAGGTGGAAGAGGCGCTAACATGGTAGCTCACTAAGGATGAGCAGAAGGAAATCAAAAAGTAGTAATAATAATTCATATAATTAGCTTTTAATAGAGCTTCACTATGCTAGATGCAACCTACACTTAAAAGATCATGATTTTTTTTTACCACTTTAGTGTCACTTTAAACATAATTTGTACCTGGAGATGCAGATGAATGCAGACAGAACACTTTTTTGACTGTAATCGATTGAATATCAGTTGCCTGAATACAGGCGTGTGTGTGAGGCCTACAGCGCCTACTCTGCCAACTTTTGACAGTGCACAGTGACACTCATATCTGGTGGCACCTTAGATTGCACGCACAGTGCCCCAAATTTGAAGTGGGAGGACCGAACAAGCATCTTTTTCCATCTCCCGCTTCCAAAAATCCATGCATATACACGTCCCCTGATAGGTGACGTAACAGGTATCAAACTGATAGGAATAAATAGTACAACTTAATACACCACTCCTATCTGGTGGCACATTACATTGCACGTGCAGTGCCCCAAATTCGAAGTAGGAGGTCCGACCAAGCATCTTTTTCCATCTCCCTGTTCCAAAAATCAATGCCATATACACTTTCCCTAATAGTGGACGTAACAGGGATTAAACCGATAGGAATAGTACTACTTAACAGTACACACCTTATAATAACGCAGACAGAGGCAACGCAGAGAGAGGAGTCTGAAGAAGAGGAGTCAGAGGAGGAAGGTGGCTTTGAGGAGGTGGAAGGCCAAACACAGCAGGCGTCTCAGGGGGCTTGTTGTCACCTTTCGGGGACCCTTGGTGGCTGGGTGGAGGAAGAGACCTTCAATGACATCAATGAGGACAAGGAATGGGACATGGCTAGCTTGGTATCGAACCTTGTGCAAATGGGGAGTTTGCGGTTGTGCAAAGGGACTGTTTGCGGTTGTTTGCGGTGCATTAAACGGGGAGATTGGTCTGTTACTTTGAAGCGGGTGTAACCCTTACACTACCTGATCGATACAACATCATACCTGATGTTTTAAAGCATGTTATTCCAAACAATTTAGGAATGTTAGGCGATTTATGCACTTTATGGCTTAAAACCAGACTCTGCATCAACTATGTAATTTTCCGTGGGAGTTTTGACACAGTCCAGGTGTTAGTCCCCTTGAAACAACTTTCCCATCACTATTGTGGCCAGAAAGATTCCCTGTGGGTTTTGAACTTTGCCTGCCCATTGAAGTCTATGGCGGTTTGCCGGGTTCGCCCGTTCGCGAACAATTGATGGAAGTTCGCGTCCGCTGTTCGCAAACCGCAAATTTGATGTTCGCGACATCACTACTTTTGTTAGAATCATGAAAAATAAGTTAGCATTTTTATAACTTTAGATTTAAAACACTAGGGGGCCTATTCAATTGCAAGCCCGCAGTTGCCTTCATACTGGCCGTAAGTCTGAAGGCTTGAAATTTGCAATAGTTACAGAGCGATTCAATTGATCAAGCCCGCAGCCACCTGGCTGAAAGCCTAAACTGTAAACTATGCACCCATAAGTAGCATTTCAGAGCATGATCATGATCAATTAAGCAAGGCCTTAACTACAGATTTAGAACAGCCAATAGTAAATGATGCCGCCATCATGACATCATTAAAACATGGAGGTTAATTGTCAATCAATTAGTGTTTAGAAGTCCGATATGCGATCGACCTGCAATCTGGCAATGTACAAAATAATGAAACTGTATGAAGGAAATGTTCTAGTCCATGTGGGTGGTCTGATATGTATTAACTCCTTGATTTCCGAGATTGATATAGCATGGAAATTAAATGTAAAAAAAGTATTTCTAATGTCTTTCATCAATTTCCCTGTCTTTTAAAGTGCAGTATTGTTTTTTTTATTTGCATTTACAACGCTACGATCAGGTGTTTAAACCCCTTGCGAGTCCTATCTGTTACTCATAGGATTTTCTTCTACATTTGCCATTCACAGGTGTGAAAACAATTGCGGGTTCGAGGAATTGTAGCAATTGAATAGCGAATTTGCGATTGTAACATTTACGGGCTTGAAAGATCAAAGGCTTAGCTGGGTTGGCGTTACGATTTTTACAACCGCAGGGATTTTCAGCCTGTAACCCGCAAATCGTTTGCGGGTAGCTAAAAGACGCCAATTGAATAGCAAATTAGTTTATGGGCAATAATTCCGGGCTCCAGCAACTTACAATTGCTCAATTGAATAGAGGCCTAGTTCTGATATCAAGTATAAGGTGCAGCTTTTCTCCAATAGTAACACATCTTACTTAAATGCCCACTGAATATATAACTTCTTTAAAAGCTTATCCAGAATTTCAGAACTTAGCTCTAAAGAGTAAGTTGCAGAAAATATATTTTGAATTTTCTATTCTGTTTAACATCAGTTGCATGGTATTTGTTTTGTAATCATTGTCCCTTCCTCGATTCTTCTTTTTCCCTCTCATCTATTATGTTGTTTCTTTTGGTGTCTCATTTGTCTCTATCTCTTTCATATCCCCTATGCCTTTCCTCTTTATCTCAAATATGATGAGAACTGTATCTTTCCTTTTTCAGCCCTATGTTGTCTCTTTCAATTCTTCCATATAATGTCTCATAAACAAAAATGGTATTAGCTTTTCAGGCAGCTTTTATGGATTAGGTTGAGATGTCATGCCCACTCCCACCCTTGAATCCACATGAGAATGGTTCCAGTAAAGCTTCCAGTATCCCTTCTCTCTCTTTCCCTCACCATAGGAAACAGGAACTCAGTAGAGAGAGCAAAATAAGGAATGTATTCAAAGATTGGACATGATGAAGTAATGTTTTGGAAAGAGAATAGAAATATAGTGGGTAAAAGCAAGAGCAATGGGGCATAGATGAGCACAGTGTGAAATCCTCAGAATGCCTACATGTGCAGTGGCAGCCCTACCATATGCCGATCAGTGCCACCACTTTTAGCAATCCCAAATTTGTACTTTTGCCATTTTATATGTATAGCTTAATTGTTTGGAGGCGGATTGAAATAATTTACTTAATAACCCCTCACTCTGCAGAGAACTCGTATGATCTCTTACCTTTTTTTCTACACTAGCCCTTCATTTATTGGAATGAAGCCAGAAAATGGCTGTATTTCTGTGAATGTAGCCTAAATCTGTTTGTATATGTGTGAATGGAGTCTGAATGCAGCTGCACTTGGGTTAATGTAGCATGAATCTGACTTTTTATGTGAATGAAGTCAGAACCTGGCTGTATTTGTGACTGAAGCCTGAATATGGCTATAGTTATGTGAATAATGTAGGGTATCGATCTGAGTACATTTGACAGAGCCTGATTCTGGCTGTATTTCTATGTATGAACCTGAATCTGGCTGTATTTGTAAATAAAGTCTAAATCTGGCTTTATTTGTATGGATGATGCCTGAATCTATCAATGTATTACAAATAGTTAACTACAGATTTCATGACCTATATCCAATTTGAATAAATATGTTAGATCTGTGAGGCTAAAGTCCTAATAATAGAGAGACAGCAGGAAGACAAAGCCTAAGCAAAATGTTTGGCAAACCAAAACTTAGGGGTGAACACAAGACACCCCTCTAGAAGGCCGTGATCTGGAATTGGATAAGGACTGGTTAGACCAAAAAGTAGTTATATGTCCAAGACACACACCAACAGGATTAAGAAGACTCTGAAAATGTAAGTAGTGTGATAAATGGTTCAGGTTAGGCAGAGGGGTCAACTAGGGATTCCCAAACTTTAATTACCTATCCTCGATAACTGAAGATATAGATAAATACTTGCGGCCCTATTAAATTATCCCTCGTAGTTCTCTCGGTGCTCGCAAAAGGCAGTTTTCCTGCTGTTTGCGAGTACCGAATCTGTCGCAGCCTACTTTGCGATATGACTGCGAGAAAATGGCCGAGAATAGGCTCCGAGAGAGCTACGTAGCCAAATCTACGCATGATTCTCGCATATCATAAGAATCCCTACGTGGACAAAATGAGCACGCAAGGGATCCGAAAGCCTCTACGTGCTTCCTCGGAACAGCCCGAGACAGCAGTGTGAGGCTCCCCCCTGCACCCTATACACATCCCCATGCTGCAGGGGTCTCTATCAAGACCCCTGCAGCACCCCCACATTAACCCCTTGCAGCGGGGGTCCCCGATCTGCATAGATCAGGGACCCCGCTGCATTTAAAACTTTTAAATTCCCCGCCGCGGCTCCTTAAAGGGGCGGCGGCACACTATTACCAAATCCTGGCCGCGGCACCTAAAATTAACCCCCCTCTATGCTGGGGGTCCCCATCGGGACCCCCGAAGTGTCCCCACATAAACCCATTGCAGGGGGGGTCCCCGATCTGCATAGATCAGGGACCCCGCTGCATTTAAAACTTTTAAATTCCCCGCCGCGGCTCCTTAAAGGGGCCTCGGCACACTATTACCCAATCCCGGCCGCGGCACCTAAAATTAACCCCCCTCTATGCTGGGTGGTCCCCATCGGGACCCCCGAAGTGTCCCCATATAAACCCCGTGCAGCGGGGGTCCCCAATCGGCACCGATCGTGACCCTGCTGCAATTCAATTTTAAATTTCCCGCCTCGCAGGTCCTTAAAGGACCATAAAGGTCCTGAAAGGACTCGCACTAAAAATATTAACCCCAACTATAATTAACCCATTAACTCATGGTGGTCAAGCCAGACCACCATAAGGCTCTATTTAACCCATTAACTCATGGTGGTCAATACAGACCACCATAAGGCTCTATTTAACCCAATAACTCATGGTGGTCAATACAGACCACCATAAGGCTCTCTTTAACCCATTAACTCATGGTGGTCAATACAGACCACCATAAGGCCTTAATTAACCCATTAACTCATGGTGGTCAAGTCAGACCACCATAAGGCTCTATTTAACCCATTAAATCATGGTGGTCAATACAGACCACCATAAGGCTCTATTTAACCCATTAACTCATGGTGGTCAATACAGACCACCATAAGGCTCTATTTAACCCATTAACTCATGGTGGTCAATACAGACCACCATAAGGCCTTAATTAACCCATTAACTCATGGTGGTCAAGCCAGACCACCATAAGGCTCTATTTAACCCATTAACTCATGGTGGTCAATACAGACCACCATAAGGCTCTATTTAACCCATTAACTCATGGTGGTCAATACAGACCACCATAAGGCTCTATTTAACCCATTAACTCATGGTGGTCAATACAGACCACCATAAGGCCTTAATTAACCCATTAACTCATGGTGGTCAAGCCAGACCACCATAAGGCTCTATTTAACCCATTAACTCATGGTGGTCAATACAGACCACCATAAGGCTCTATTTAACCCATTAACTCATGGTGGTCAATACAGACCACCATAAGGCCTTAATTAACCCATTAACTCATGGTGGTCAATACAGACCACCATAAGGCTCTATTTAACCCATTAACTCATGGTGGTCAATACAGACCCCCATAAGGCTCTATTTAACCCCATCAGTCCCATAAGGGTATGTTATTACCATTATGGGCCTGTTACAACCCAACATTAACCACATAAGTGCCATGATGGTCCTCAAGGACCATCATGACACTAACTACAAACACTACACTATAACCCCCAATAAAGCATTTAATCTAAACTAACCCCCCTCTACACTATTCTATTAACACTTACACTACCTACCTACACTACCTACCCCATAATAAACCTCCCCAACACTCTAATTACAGAAAAACAAAAAACCTACAGTACAGAACACAAAAAAACCTACCTTACAGAAAACAAAAAAAACTACAGTACAGAAAACAAAAAACCTACAGTACAGAAAACAAAAAAACCTACAGTACAGAGAAAAAAAAACATTACAACCCCACTCCCCACTACAGAAAATAAAAAAATTACACACCTGAAAAGGAAAGACAGATAAACACAATACAATACATACATATAATACATTTAATATATTACATACAATACATGACATTACATACATTACAAATAATATATTACATATAATATATTACATATAATATATTACATACAATACATGACATTACATACAATACATGACAATATATTACATATAATATATTACATATAATATATTACATATAATATATTACATACAATACATGACATTACATACAATACATGACAATATATTACATATAATATATTACATATAATATATTACACATAATACATTACATACATTACATTACATTACACACATTACATATACTATATTACATATAATACAAATCAAATACCCCCTATCTATCTAACATACAATCTATTTAATTTAAAAAAAATCCTAACTATATCAAATACATCCCCCTATCTATCTAATATACAATAAATCCTAACTACATACACAGACCCTTATTCTAAAATAAAATAAAATAATTACAGTCCTAACTACACAGACCCTAATTCTAAGCTTAAATAAAATAATTAAGACCACTTACCTTTAAGATGTTGCTTCAGAGGGGCGGAGCTGGCGTCTGAGGAAGTCAGACGTGTTTGTCTGAGCTCCGTATTGAGCTCCGAATAGGGCTTTTTATTCTGCCCTGAAGCGGTTTCCTGTGCACTGCCTGCACTCGGGAGACTACTGGAGGTTGCCCCTATCCCCCGGGGAGCAACGGGGAGGATATTAGGCGGCCCAGCAGCACGGGAAACCCCAGTCCACGGGACGACGCCTGAGGCCCCAGAGGACTTCGGGGCTCTATTCCCCAGCTCAAAAGAGCGTGCTGGAGCTGATCCCGGTGGCGGCTGGATCCGGCCGGGATCCCAGGGTGACCCCTCTGGCCAGAGTGTGGTCCCTGAACAACGGGGCAGAAAGCCCGCGAAAAGCGGCCGCCATCTTGCGGGGCCGCCATTTTGAGCACTCACCCGACGGCTGCAGGTAGGGGGGATCTTCCCCAGAGGGCTGCGACTCCCCAGAGGGGCCCCAGGAGAGAGCCAGACATCCCCAAATGAGGGAGCAGTGCACCCAACACAATTAGTGGTTACTAAGCACTCTCCCCACGTATTAGGCACTGTGGCTGCCATTAAAGAGTCTTGGTGGGGTAGGAAGAGGAAGCTGCTTGAATTTTCCCCAGCTTGCAAGGCACTCAATGCTCTATTTATTGTCACTTCCCCACACAACTCTGAGATCTGGGGTTAAGGCTGTGTGAATCAACTCTTTAAGCTACCTTCTCAGGACTGAGCTCTTGATATAGAGACTTATCTCGTAGCATTGCCAGAGACTGAATTGCATAATATTTGGGAGCACTGTGGGTGTACCTGGTCTCAGAAACTGACGCTATCTTTAGGCACTTTTTATGGAACATTTGTGCATCAAACAAAATATTGTGTCTACCTATATTTGAGACCTGTGCTTTTACTGCCAGTTGCATAGACTGTGTTAATTTCTTACAACATCAGCGCATGTGCTGCCACCGTGTGGACATTTACAATACTGCAGATCACCATTGGCCTTATGCGAATAATGCGAGAGTGGAAGTCTCCCGGCCATTCATTGCTGCTTACTGTCTGTGCTGATCTATTCTAAGGCTGAGTTCTACTTAACAGGCTCTCGTCAACAAAAGCAGACAGACCACCTGAAGAGGGTACAACTTTTTGTGCCACCCGTCTACCAAAGGACTATTCTCTGTTTGGCCGGATTTTCAAAGGCCTCTCCAGTGCCCCGGCTGGAGACTACACTCTAATTATGGAGTAAGGAGACGAATGGGAAATTGGCCTGGCAGCACAGCTATCACCTACCTCAACTCAACTTTATAATCTGGACAAACTCTACTACTGGGGCCAGCGGACTTTCACTCAGACCACTTGGGGCATAGCTTCCCCCTATTCTATACCTGGCTGATTCCATAACGGACCTTTTGCTGACCCCTACGGCCTGTATTTCAAAATGCCGAAACCCAAAAGAACTGCTTCAGCGAAGGGCATTAGGGAGCACTTTACACCTAAATCTGCCAGATGCTCCCTCCCTGCGGAGTCCGCCTCAGAACACTCGGATGGCTCGGACAGGGAAGGTACTCCTGACGTTCCTAGCCAATATATGGACCTCTCTGCCAGGTCAGTGGCTACTATTGAGCGGCTCCTGGCAAAAGCTATTGATCCTCTAAGATAAGACTTGAAGGACCTGGGGCACCGCACTCAAACCCTGGAGGACGCATCGGATCGGATGGCCGAGGCGCAAGAAAGAGACCGATCCTCTATTGCTCAAAACTCCATTCATATCTCTGACCTCACGGATAAGATAGAGGATCTGGAGAACCGGTTCCGCCGGCACAATGTACGCATCCGTGGTATACCGAGAGCGATACAGGACCTGTCTGGCTACCTGAGGGATACAATCCCCATAATCCTCCCTAATCAGCCCGAAAGTGTGTGGGAGATTGAGCGGGCCCATAGAGCCTTGGGTGGCATGAGGAGCTTGGAGGCCCCCAAGGATGTTATTGTTAGATTTTTAAGGCAGCAGGCCAGAGATCTTCTACTATCGGCCACCAGAAAGCTGCATACCATCAAGGGGCCGGATGACTCAATCCTGCTTTTTTATGTGGACCTCTGCCCGGATACCCTGCATAAGTGGAGACTTCTGAAACCGGCTGTTACCATTCTTATTCAGCACAGGATCCAGTACCGTTGGAACTTTCCGTTTGCTCTGACTTTCACCTATCATGGCAAGACTTATACCACCCGCTTTCTGGAAGACTGCCTAGATGTATTCCAGAGATTACAGCTATGCCCGGAGCCCACGACAGCAGCAAATCAAGAGCACCTTGTTTCGCCTATCCCTAAGAGGCAGCAGACCTCAAAGCCATCACAAGTTCATGGCAAACAAGTCCCTATCTTGGAGGGGCCCAGTGGCTTTCGGGACTATATAGGCGATCTGCAAGACAAGCGCTTGGTATCCTCAGCAGACTCTGGACTCTCGGCCACTTCAAAGTTGGGCCCGCGACCTGAGAGGCCTCCTACCTAGCTGGACTTTGATAATATTTTGCTGAGTATTTGATGTTCACTTTTCATTGTTTGTATTCCAGATAGAATGTTGATAGCATAGTTTGCACTATTGCCATTTAGAATTAATATAGTTTGCCAGACTAGTTTCCCACATTACGTGGATTTGTCTTTTACTTTATTTACTATATCTAGAGATAGAAGGGTTTGTGTAGTCGAATGTTTTATACTTATCCTGCTATATTCTTGAAATTACAGCTTGAAGTTTAGTTGTACTGTAAACTTGTTGTTTTCCTGCTCTGTTTTTTTTTTATTTATTTATTTATTTTTTTATTTTCTTTTTTCTATTTTTGTGTTTCTTGTTTCTGTTCTATTATTGGCTTGTTTGCTTTATCCCGGATTTATCTACCTCTCCGATATTAACCTGCCTTTCTCCCTTTCCATTGCTCTCAGCCCCCTTGATAAAAGAGAGATTTCTCCGCCGCCAACAGCATACCCGCTGGGACTTCTGTCTGCTCTCCGGGCTCCTCCACTCCTCGCCATTCACGTGCTCAGCTATTAGGTAAGGTTGCATACACCTACACTGCCGATTTTTAATGGCTACTTCTAAATACACCATAGTGACCCACAATGTGAAGGGCTTCAATTCCCCCTTTAAAAGGAGGAAGGCCTTTGCATTCTACAAAAAATATACTCCCTCTGTCATTTTCATGCAGGAGACCCATTTTTCCCTTGGCAACAAACCTAAATTCCTACATAAGGATTACCCAACCTATTATCTAGCCTCTCTCCCCACTAAGAGAGCTGGCTGTGCAATTTTGCTGCATAGGACCTTTCCCTTCCAGGTAGAATCCACTCGGGTAGATGGGGATGGCAATTACGTTATGGCAACTGGGACTATAAGAGGGGAAAGAATGATGCTGCTATCTCTGTATTCTCCTACGAACTCCCCCTACTCTGTTCTCATAGACCTGTTGAAAAAACTAGAGGCTCAGGATTTGGGGAAATTGATTATTGGGGGGGACCTTAACCTGACCTTAGACCCGACACTTGACAGATCTGGAAAACCGACCAACAGATTTCCCAACAAGACTAATCAGATTAAGTCCTTACTAAATGGTTTGGGGTTAGTTGATGCCTGCGGGGTAAGCACCCGGACAAGAGAGAGTACACTTTCTACTCCCAGACTCACCTGACATACTCTAGGATTGACGCTCTACTTATCACTTCCTCATTGTACGACTCTGCCATAAACTTGCCCCTGGTCAGACCATGCTCTGGTACTAGTTGAGCTGGATCTGGGCCCTAATCCTCGACTTCCCTATAAATGGGTTCTGAACGAATTCCTTCTGTCTAATCCGAGTAGTGTGGATTCCATATCCAAGGACATACAGCTGTTTTTTGAGACTAATGACACCCCCGAAACTGGGGCTGGATGGCTGTGGGCCGCCCATAAGGCTTTTGTTAGAGGAACTTGCATTAAGCTGTCCTCTATACATAAGAAACTTCTTAGGCAGAAGGAGACAGAGCTTTCCACCTCATTAAAGAGGTTAGAGGAGAAAAACCAACAGTGTCCCTCTCTTCAGGGGCGTAAATTAATTGACCAGACTAGGCTTGAGCTGGACGCTATTTTGTCCCATCAAACTGAACGGGCTATGAGAAAAATGAAGCACCTCTATTACTGGAAGGCAAACAAACCTGACTCCCTTTTGGCTAAAAGATTAAACAATAAATTCTCCCAACCCAGAACCACCCAAATTAGGATACCTGGCGGTCAAATCTCCTACAGTCCCAATGATATCCAAAAAACGTTTCAAAATTATTACCAAAAAATATACTCCTCGCAAACCCACTGCAGTGGATCAGATATAGACTCCTTTCTAAATTTATGCGACCTCCCTAAAATACCGGATTATCAACTGGATGAATTGAACTTAGAAATAACACAGGAGGAGGTTAAACTTACCATCCAGAATCTTAAGTTGGGCAAATCCCCGGGACCGGATGGCTTTACTAACTTGTATTATAAAAAATTTGAACCTCTTCTTACCCCCCACATGACATCTCTTTTTAATGCCATATTAAACGGAGAGCCTATGCCCCCGGAGTTAAACCGGGCTGACTTGGTGATTTTCCCAAAAGATGGCAGGGACCCTTTAGAGGTGAAAAATTATCGCCCTATATCCCTAATCAATGGGGATGTCAAAATCTTGGCGAAAATTATGGCCACCCGCATCTCTAAATTTCTACCCGATTTGATCCACAAGGACCAAACTGGGTTTGTTCCCTTTAGAGAGGCCGGGGACAATGTTAGGAGGGTCATGAATGCACAGTTCATGGCTCAGAAGTCTAATATACCAGTCTGTCTCTTAGCTTTAGATATAGAGAAAACTTTTGACACGGTAGAATGGCCATATTTATATAAGATTCTGGACAAATTTGGATTCAAGGGACGCTTTATTAATTTACTTAAGAGATATTATGACTCCCCAGCAGCCAATCTAAAACTCCCAGGAGATCACAAAGTCGACATCCACATTCAAAGAGGGACCAGGCAAGGGTGTCCGCTCTCCCCACTGTTATTTGCTCTTGCTATAGAACCCCTTGCACAAGCGATTAGAGCCAACCCAGTCATCCAGGGGGTACAGGTAGGCCTCCAGCATTTCAAATGCTCTTTATTCTGGGATGACATGCTTTGCACCCTGACCAATCCCCTTTCATCCATACCTGCACTCATGTCCACTGTCCAGGACTTTGGCAAAATCTCGGGTCTCAAGCTGAATGTTGAGAAGACTGAGGCGATGGGGATCAGATTGCCGCAGGGGGAGATTGACATCCTCAAAGCTAATCACCAGTTTATTTGGCCCGCACAGTCTATAAAAGACTTAGGTGTTAGACTTACCTCCAAGTTTGGGGATATGTACGGGGCAAATTTTCCTCCCTTGTATAGATCTCTGACATTGGATATGCAGAAATGGAGGAGCTTTAAGATTTCATGGACAGGCCGCATTGCGGCTGTGAAAATGAATATCTTACCTAAATTACTATACTTATTTAGATCCCTTCCTGTCCCTCTCTCCCTTAAAGACCTAGACAAATTCCAGAATAGCATTTCCCGGTTCATCTGGGACGATAAACGCCCTCGTATTCCCAGGCAGGTGATGTTTCGCTCCAAGAATAGAGGTGGCCTCGCTCCTCCGAATTTAAGACTTTATCTTAAAGCTGCACACTTGGCTCCTTTGCCTAGAGCCCACTCTACGAAACACCATCCATCTTGGGTTTTTATGGAAAATTATCAAATGTCCCCACATAGTTGGGATAAGTTGGTTTGGATGCCTGAGGACTCTGCCCCTTTCATAACTCATCAAAACCCCATGATCTCCTTGACGCTCCAGGCCTGGAGATGGGCTTTACGGAATTATCACCCCTTCTATCAGTTATGTCTTTCCCACAAATTCTAGCAGATTCAAGTTCTATGTCTAGATTTTGGTGGACCTCCAGACGCCTGGACCGCATAGGGAACTGGTTCGCCAATGACAAACTACTGACCTATGACCAATTTTGCACGACTCACGACTTGCCAACTACAGAACTCTACAATTACTTAAAAATTAGAAGTTGGGTTACCAAGATGGTTAAGGATTCCGGGCCCCCCAGAGCCTCCTGGCTATCAGTTATCTGTAAAAATCTCCCACTTGCCAAGGGTAATCTGAGTTCTTTGTATAACACCTTTCTGGGCACTTCGGGGGGCCAAAAACCCAAGTTTATGCTGCATTGGGAAAAGGATCTGGGGTGGAGTGGGACTGGGACAAATGGACTGAATCTTGCTCCAATCTTTCAAAAGGATCACTTAATTCGGCTTTATTAGAAACATCAATCAAAGTTTTACATAGGGCCTACTGTACTCCCGATAAAATGCAGAAGTTTAGGCCACAGGAGAGTAACAAATGCTTTAGGGGATGCCAGGATGTGGGGGATCATATTCATGTTTGGTGGGCCTGTCCACGTGCCCAGAATCTCTGGGAACGATTGACCCGTTTAGCCTCCACACTTTTTCATAAAGAAGTAGCTCCTTCAATTGAATCCTGTTTACTGGGGGTCCATATTAAAAACTTGTCGCAATCCCAGAACAAGTTGTTTCAAATAATGGCATTAGCTTCAAAGATTCACATAGCTAGTAGATGGAAGGACATGAATCTAAACTTTCAAGAGGTAATTAAGAAGATCAACTATTTGCTTATTAATGAGAGGCTAACTCATATTGTTTTAGATAGGATGCCCCAATTTCAGATAGTTTGGGACCCTTGGATAACATCCTCCTTTAGCGTTTCCCTAGTATAATGCCTGTATTTGCTTGAAGCGATTCTGAGGAGTGGACTGGAGTGGGGGAGCTTTGGAGACCTTTCAGTGGTGCTGGATGGCGGGAAGGATCTGAGGTAAGAGGGAGAAATAAGCCGGGACTGCTTTGTGGCCGCCATGAGGGGCCAATGATTCTTTTATTTAGTTTATATATTTTTTTCCTCTCTTTCTTTTCTGGGGTATGGTATATGATAGTTTAGTTAATATAGATAGGTAATACATTTTATATTGTATACTCCTATCGATTGTGTACTCTAGAAGTTAATTGGCTCATTTTGCCAGCCTAGACATTAGAAAATGTTCTCACTAAAAATTAAAAAAAACAAGAAGGTTTAGTCAGTTAAATGCTGCAAAATGATAATTTTATGTTTAGAGGACTTGATAAAACTGACATTTATGACTGTTAAGAATGTTTTATTTATGTATGGATTTTGCATACCTTCTAATAAAAGAATATTTATTCAAGATGTTGCTTCAGATCACTAACCTATGGGTCAAACAAAACAAAATAATTAGTACAAAACATTAACATCAAATAAATAAACATTATATACATTCTAAATATTCAACTCACCTTTACATCATGTGCCGTCATTGTTTAGTTCTTCCGGCGCGGCCCTGTTAAAAAAAAAACACCATACATGAATACATTAATACAATATATAAACAATCAGTAAAATAAACATATAAACATCTAAATAAACATTTAACTTACCTCCCCGCGATGTCCCCGGCCTTCTCTCCTTCAGCCCCGGCTGGGCCGCGGAACCATCCGCGCTCTAAAAAAAAAAAAAAAAAAAACTAATGGAGGTCTGCACTGGCAGACCTCCCCGACGCTAATGAGCCTCCCGGAGTCCTTTCCGGGAGGAAATTGGCATTGGCGGCTTGTGATTGGCTGAAAAAGCTGTCTATCAATTTCAGCCAATCAAAAGTCATCAATGTGTGAGCCCATCAGGATGGGATACACCCCAATATCCCACCCTGATTGGCTAAAACACTTGTCTATCTTTCTGGGAACCAATCACAAGGCTCAGATGCCTTCAGCCAATCACTATGGGATACACCCCCACGGAGTGATTGGTAGAAGACATCTGCGCATCCTGATTGGCTCCTACATTGACGACTTTTGATTGGCTGACAGCTTTTTCAGCCAATCACAAGCCGCATTGGGGGGGTTAATTTTAGGTGCCGGGTGGTGGGGGGTATTTGGAGTACCCCCACGGCAGGGCTTATGTGGGGGACTGCCGTGGAGGTCCCTTTTAGGACCCCCGCAGCAATTGATGAGTGGGAGCCTGCGATATCATCTCGCAGGCTGTCACTCCTCATGTACATTTACGCAGTGTAGATACGTACGGCCCTGCTGCGTAGCTCATACGTTGCTCGCAGCAGGGCTAATTTAATAGCATTGTAAGTTGGAGAAACTTTGCAGTACGTAGGGCTTAAGTAGAAGCCTCTTATTTACGAGGCTGGAATTTAATGAGGCCCTTAATTTCTCTTATCTGACACTATTGAAAGGTTTCCTAACAGACCAATCAACTGGGCTGTTTGAGTCCATCCACTAAGTTTATCATGAAGAGCTAGAGAAAGTTACAGCAAGCATTTGGCGTCTGGAGTTGTTCTTTCTACTGAGTCCCTGCTATATATTTCAGCAGTGGGGATTATATTTTGGCATTCTTCATCATCATCTGTTGACATTGCTAAGCAGATCCATAAACTGTATGCGCCTGTCCATGACATGGCCCTGGTTGCAAGTATTAAAGGTATATTAAAGTGAGGTGGTTTATTAATGCATCTGATAGAGGAGAATTTCTAGTGTCTGAAAAAAATGTATTGCATGAAAAAATTCCAAAGTAAACAATTTAACCGTTAGCCCGAAGTTTGCTGATTTTCTGGCTTTTGCCCCAGAGAATTGCCCCATCACCTCCCCTAACCCCAGTGAATTGCACCTCAGCCCCAGAGAATTCCCCCACAGCTCCCCCAACCCCAGTGAATTGCCCCCAGTCCCAGATAATTGCCCCATCACCTCCTCCAGCCCCAAAGAATGGCCCCCAAACCCCAGAGAATTGCCCCCACAGCCCCAGAGAATTGCCCCGTGACCTCTGCTAACCCCAGTGAATTGCAACCCAGCCCCGGAGAATTGCCCCCCAGCCCCAGAGAATTGCCCCATCACATCCCCAGCCCCAGAAAATTGCCCCACAGCCCCAGAGAATTGCTCCATCACCTTCCCCAACCCTAGTGAATTGCTCTCAGCCCCAGAGAATTGCCTCCCAGCCCCAGAGAATTGCCCCATCAGCTCCCCCAACTACAGTGAATTGCCCCCATTCCTAGATAATTGCCCCATCACCTCCCCTAGCCCCAGAGAATTGGCCTTAAACCCCAGAGAATTGCACCCACAGCCCCAGAGAATTGCCCCGTGACCTCCCCTAAACCCAGTGAATTGCCCCTCAGCACCAGACGATTGCCCCATGACCTCCTCCAACCCCAGATAATTGCCCTCCAGCCCCAGAGAATTGCCCCATCACCTCCCCTAACCCCAGTGAATTGCCCCCCAGCCCCAGAGAATTGCCCCATCACCTCCCCAGCCCCAGAAAATGTCCCCACAGCCCCAGAGAATTGCCCCATCACCTGCCCCACCCCCAGTGAATTGCGCCCCGCCCTAGAGAATTGTCCCCAGTCCCATCACCTCCCCAGCCCCAGAAAATGTCCCCACAGCCCCAGAGAATTGCCCCATCACCTGCCCCAACCCCAGTGAATTGCCCTCAGCCCCATAGAATTGTCCCCAGCCCCAGAGAATTGCCCCATCACCTCCTCCAACTCCAGTAAATTGCCCCCAGTCCCAGATAATTGCCCCATCACCTCCCCTAGCCCCAGAGAATTGTCCCCAAACCCCAGAGAATTGCACCCACAGCCCCAGAGAATTGCCCTGTGACCTCTCCTAAACCAAATGAATTGCCCCTCAGCACCAGTCAATTGCCCCATGACCTCCACCAACCCCAGATAATTGCCCTCCAGCCCCAGAGAATTGCCCCATCACCTCCCCTAACCCCAGTGAATTGCCCCCCAGCCCCAGAGAATTTCCCCCCAGCCCCAGAGAATTGCCCCATCACCTCCCCAGACCCAGAAAATTGCCCCACAGCCCCAGAGAATTGCCCCATCACCTCCCCCAACCCCAGTGAATTGCCCCCCCCAGAGAATTGCCCCCAGTCCCAGATAATTGCCGCATCATCTCCCCCAGCCCCAGAGAATTGCCCCACAGCCCCAGAGAATTGCCCCATCACCTCCCCCAACCCCAGTGAATTGCCCCCCAATGAATTGCCCCATCACCTCCCCCAACCCCAGTGAATTGCCCTCAGCCCCAGAGAATTGTCCCCAGCCCCAGAGAATTGCCCCATCACCTCCCCCAACTCCAGTGAATTGCCCCCAGTCCCAGATAATTGCCCCATCACCTCCCCTAGCCCCAGAAAATTGTCCCCAAACCCCAGAGAATTGCACCCACAGCCCCAGAGAATTGCCCCGTGACCTCTCCTAAACCAAATGAATTGCCCCTCAGCACCAGTCAATTGCCCCATGACCTCCACCAACCCCAGATAATTGCCCTCCAGCCCCAGAGAATTGCCCCATCACCTCCCCTAATTCCAGTGAATTGCCCCCCAGCCCCAGAGAATTTCCCCCCAGCCCCAGAGAATTGCCCCATCACCTCCCCAGACCCAGAAAATTGCCCCACAGCCCCAGAGAATTGCCCCATCACCTCCCCAAACCCCAGTGAATTGCCCCCCGCCCCAGAGAATTGCCCCCAGTCCCAGATAATTGCCCCATCATCTCCCCCAGCCCCAGAGAATTGCCCCATCACCTCCCCAAACCCCAGTGAATTGCCTGCAGCCCCAGCGAATTGCCCCACAGCCCCAGAGAATTACCCCATCACCTCCCCCAACCCCAGTGAATTGCCCCCCAGCCCCAATGAATTGCCCCATCACCTCCCCAACTCCAGTGAATTGCCCTCAGCCCCAGAGAATTGTCCCCAGCCCCAGAGAATTGCCCCATCATCTCCCCCAGCCCCAGAGAATTGCCCCACAGCCCCAGAGAATTGCCCCATCACCTCCCCCAACTCTAGTGAATTGCCCCTCAGCCCGAGTGAATTGCCTCCCAACCCCAGAGAATTGCCCCACAGCCCACAGAGAATTGTTCTGTTACCTCCCTCAACCCCAGTGAATTCCCCCCAGAGAATTCCCCCAGAGAATTGCCCCAGAGAATTGCCCTCCAGCACCAGAGAATTGCCCCATGATCTCCCCCAACCCCAGTAAATTGCCCTCCTGCCCCAGAGAATTGGCCCGTGACATGCTCCAAACCCAGTGAATTCCCCCCAGCCCCTGAGAATTGCTCCACAGCCCAAGAAAATTGCCCTATGACCTCCCCAAACCCCAGTTTTTTGCCCCCAACCCCAGAGAATTGCTCTGTGACCTCCACCAACCCCAGAGAATTGCCCCCCAGTCCCAGAGAATTGTCCCCAGTCCCTGAGAATTCCCCCTGACCTCCCCAACCACAGAAATTTGCCCCCAGCCCCACTCACATACACTCTCATTCACTCACACAGACACACTCATACAGACACTCACTATGTCACACACACACACTCATCCTGTCACACACACTTACTCTGTCACACTCACCCTATCACACACACTCACCCTGTCACACTCACATTGTCACACACTCTGGGTTGAGGTGTGCTGCACCTAGGATGGGCAGCCTGTGAGGAGATCAGCTCTCTCCCTGGCTCCTCCATGTGCTGGAGGCTTGTTCCTGCACTGATCTGATCCCGCCCCCCTAGCAGACTGCAAACTCCCTGATTCCCAGTACCTGAAAAGCCAATCAGCATGCACACATGAGCGATTGGTGTACCTGTCATGGCAGCTTACAA
The DNA here is from genome assembly GCA_027410445.1 of Discoglossus pictus. Lineage (NCBI taxonomy): Eukaryota > Metazoa > Chordata > Amphibia > Anura > Alytidae > Discoglossus > Discoglossus pictus. The sequence continues at coordinate 311,005,197 of CM050165.1, forward strand.
CAGCAGCTGCTGGGGGTGTAAACATCACCCCTAGCACATTTTTTATTTTAATGCAAAAACGGTTTGCATTTTTTCATGCAAACCTTTTTTGCTAGGTGGGTTATGATTGCATTCTACAAGATGCATTCATAACCCACCTCACTTTAATATGCCTTTAAACACAAACAAACAGCATCCCATCAGGTACATGCAGTACAAAAATATAAAAAGGAAATTGCCTCATTTCATGCTTTTGTGTTATCTTGAGTAAAGGCCTATATTTTCTCATGTTCCTTACAGTACACATTGTCTTTCTCATTTTCACAATCTCACTCCATCAGAAAGAACTGCCATAAAGAGTTTAAAAAACAACCCCCATATCACCATCAAGGTGGTGCAGTTGTTAATATGAATACTCAGGACACTACATAAATGAAGCCAACAGACAACCGTCAGACAATACCTACTACAAGAAACTGAACCAGGACTTTCTACATTCTGCCAAAAATCCTCAAACCAGGCAACCCAGGGAGACTAATTGTTATAGCTATGGACATACTGACTGAACAGATATCCGGCTTAGTTGAAAAAATCCATAACACCAGTAGCTATATACAAGACACCACTGACTTTTTGAGCAAACTCAGTCAGATTAAATACCTACCTGCTAATAACATTACTTGTCACCATGGATGTATAGTCTCTTTATAGCAACATCCCATACAAAGATGGCACTGATACATGCTTTAACTTTCTTTCAACACACAATCAAAATTATATACATAACCCTGATGTTATTGCTAAACTAATAGAATACATCCTTACCCAAAACTATTTCACTTTTAACAAAGATACCTACCTACAAATGATGGGGACTGCCAGGGGTACCAAAATGGCTCCACAATGCGCCAATCTATTAATGGCTAATCTGGAAGAAACATTCTTATCTATATCCATTTACAAACCATACAGATACTACCATTACATAGATGATCTATTCCTCACATGGACAGAAGGAGAAAGCAATCTTAGAGACTTTCACAGTACATTCACTTTCCATCTATCTATACAACTTAAAATGGATTTCTCTACAGAACAGGCAAACTTTCTAGACACTACCATATCGATCACCAAAGGCACATTCCAATCATCTGTATATAGGAAACCCACAGACAGATGCAGCTACCTACACAGCTCCAGTTTCCATCCCTCCCGCACTAAACAAGCCATCGTCCATAGTCAAGCTATTAGATACCATCACATACGCTCAAACACTGGAGACCAGGACAAAAATGTAAACACACTGTCTGAATCTTTTAAACAGAAGGGTTACAAACAGTGTAATATTATATATTACCCAGAAAATAACCACTACCATCAGCATACCCCGTGAATACTGATTAAAATGCAAAACAAAAGAAACTACTTCACATATACCTCTCGTGACCACATACCATCCATTTTTAGAGAAAATACAGAAAATAATGAAAGATTTACAACCATTACTAAGCAAAGATGCACAATTAAAAGATATATCCCCCAAACCTCCCATCCATTAAACAACCACCAAACCTAAAACAAAAACTTGTCAGCAGAAGATTGGCCAATGAACAACTAAAAAGAGAAGAGAAAATGGACCTAAAACTTGTAACAAAAGTAACTGTAAGTTATGTCAAAACATTTGTAATGATGACACAGCCACACATAACAACACGACTTATAATCTTATACATGCACATGTGGTTTATAGAATACAATGTACTCTATGTGGAACATACTGTGACATTGGAGAAACCAGCCAAAACTGCATTTATGGATGAATAAACACAGACATTCAATAAGAAAGCAAAATAAAGACAGTTATTGTACCCCAGTTGACACCGTTTTAGCCAGAATAATCACTCCACCCAACACCTAAAAAAGTACTCAGAGGCAATTTTAAAAACATCCAGGACAGAAAAGTATTTGAAATAAAAATGATTTCTTGTGGATTTGTCTTGCTTTCTATAACAGGCTTGTCACTATTAGTGAGGTGTTTGTCCAACAGGAAGTATATCACTGTGGTCAAAAGTACTCTGTATTTTCATGGATATTTGATGTATATATGTACATAATATGTGTATATTTGTTTCCTATACTATGTTGTGTTGATTTACCCCTATATATATGATGTCAGATGCTGTCTCCACTCTCTCTGTATCACTGTTTACATTCAAACTGAGGGTTACATTTCATGTCAGTATTGCTTCAGACTTGATAAAGAGAGGTTAAACCTCTCAAAAGCTTGTCAATATAAATAAGGCGTTCGTCCAATTCAAAAAGGTATCATAGCATACTGCAATACTCACTATTAATATATATATATATATATATATATATATATTAATCATTACTAAATTACACATTTTCCAAAAATAAACCATTTGGAAGTCGGTTCTGCGAGTGGAAAGAATTCTATCTAGTAGGCTATGCTTAGATAATAAAGTTAGTGCAGTCATATCTGGGGTATCCAAAGGGTTAAAGATTCTAAAGAATTTATATGGCTTTGAGAGGCAGCCACGCACGAATCCTCTGGCTGTAGTCTGGAGGGGGAAGTTTAGTTTTATAACCCTGTAAGTTGAGATCTGGCAACTAAGAGATGGGGGATGTATCATGAGATAGACCAGGTGGTGAGAGTGTAACAAGCTATTGCCCTGAGATGAGAACACAGTCACAGCCTATAACTGGTCCTTGTAAGCTAAGGCAGGAAAGGTAGGGGTGCATGGACCCCTCTGTTTTTGGATTCTGAAAAAACCCTCCTTGGACCTTGGCCCAATATAAATCCACCCAATAAATGAAATAAAAAATTTAAAAAAATATATATTATATAGCCCTACTCATATAGATTTGATCTCCAAGGATATAGAATTTTGCTTCGAGACTAACTCCTCCCCGGAAACAAGAACTGGCTGGTTATGGGCAGCACATAAGGCTTATATGAGGGGTACATGTCTTAAATTAGTGGCCACCCATAAAAAAAACCTTAGACAAAAAGAGGTAGATTTAACAACTGCACTAGGCCATCTAGAGTGGCTGAAACAACAAAACCATTCCAGGGCAAGCCGTGAACAAATTGATAAAGTTAGGGCAGACCTCGACAATATTCTTTCACTGAAAATGCACTAAGAAAGACTAAACACTTCTTTTACTGGAAAGCTAACAAACCAGATACCCTGCTGGCAAGGAGGCTAAACTCTAAATATACTCAACCAAGAGTAAACCAGATTAGAACCTCTAGCGGCCTGACTACATACAATGGAAACACCATTCAAAAGACTTTCCAGGATTTTTACCAAAACAATTTATTTCTCCCAAACTTGATGCACTGAATCAGACATTTAATATTTTTTTGATACTGTGACTGAGCAGCAATTGTCTGATCTGAAGATTCTCTCAAAGTCAAGAACCATTGGACGATTTTGTTGATGAACGGAGAGATAAAGATTTTAGCTAAGATCATGCCACACAGGATCTCAAAGTTTTTGCCTGACCTTATATATAAGGATCAAACTGGGTTTATACCATTTAGACAGGCAGGGGATAATATTAGGAAAACTTTAAATATTCAGCACTTAGCACACAATTCCTCTACTCCAATGAGCCTTTTTTGCTCTTGATATTGAGAAAGCCTTTGACACGGTAGAGTGGTCCTATCTATATAAGACATTACAAAAGTTTGGCTTCAAAGCGCGCTTTATTGACCTTCTTAAGTGCTATTATGAAGCTCTGACTGCCAATATCAAACTAGATGGAGAGCGTATGGTCTTGATCTCCATCCAGAGAGGTACTAGACAGGGCTGCCCCTTCTATTTTTACTTGCAATAGAGTCATTGGCACAGGCTATCAGGTCAAACCCAGAAATTCAGGGCCTCAGTGTAGGTTTACAACAATTCAAATGCTCGCTCTTCGCCGAAGACCTACTCTGTTCTCTAACCGAACCCTGTAGTTCTATTCCTGCACTCATGACCACAATTGATCACTTTAGTAAAATCTCTGGCCTTAAACTAAATTTAGAAAAAAAAATGAAACTCTAGTAGTAGATATCCCTCAAACTGTATTAGAAGATTTAAAATCCTCTTATAAATTTATTTGGTCCAATCAACACATCAAATATTTAGGAGTCAATATCACCACGAAAATATCAGACTTGTATAAAGCTATCTACCCCCCCATTTATAAAATACTAGCAGCTGATATGTGAAAATGGGATAGGATTCATATCTCGTAGACAGGTCGTATAATAGCAGTCAAAATGAACTTATTGCCAAAGTTAATGTATTTATTCCAATCCTTGCCTATGCCACTTAATTTAAAAGAACTAGATAGCTTTCAAAATAGCATCTCCAGATTTATATGGAATAATAAATGTCCCCGTATAGCTAAAAAAATAATGTATTAGTACAAAGATGTCCCAAGTGGCAGTATTACCCTTACTCTATTCCCCGAAACATTAGCCAGCATGGGTCTCATTAGAGGACCAACAAATAAAGCCACACTCTTGGGATAAATTTCCTTGGATACCTAAAGGGTTAATAATCACTTCAACTCAGTCTAACTCAATGATAAAGCTAAAGTTAACCTCCTGAAAGTGGGCCAAATCCAAATGTCAACTTACCCCACGCTTAACTCCTTTATTATCGGTATTGTCTTTTCCACAAATACTAGGAGACTCAAACGTAGTCTCGAGACATTGGTGGAGCTCTAGGAACCTAAATCGAAAAATCAGGGACTGGGTCACTAAAGTGTCTAAAGATATGGGAGCCCCAAAGACATCCTGGTTCTCCCTCATTTGTCAAAAGACTCCACTAACAAAAGGGATCATAGAAACACTCTATGACATTTTCAATATGTCTTAAATGATTGAAACACCCAAATTCATGATACAATGGGAGGAAGATCTGGGTCGTAAATGGGAAATAACTAGATGGTCAGAAGCCTGCTCAAACTTACATAAGGGATCATTGAATTATAGCATGTTGAAGACTTTGATCAAAGTCTTACATAGAATCTACTGCACGCCTGATAAACTACATAAAATGAATCCCTAGAGAGTAACCAATGCCTTAGAGGATGCACAAGTATAGGAGACCATATACATACATGGTGGCTTTGTCCAACAGCTCAAAATATTTGAAGACAGCTAATTCAACTCGCTTTTGTACTTTTTAACACCCCAATTCCTTTGGAAATAGAATCATGCTTATTGGTGATGCATGTTAATAGCTTAACCTCTTCCCAAAATAAATTCCTCCAACTTATGGCATTGGCACCCAAAACTCATATATCCAGTAACTGGAAGCTACTGACCTTAAACTTTTCAGAAGTTATATGAAAAATGAAGTATATACAAATAAATAAGAGCTTAACCCATAGTATATCGGGTACTCTCCCCCAGTTTTTAAAAACATGTTAACCCTGGATAAGCAATCCAATTAGTATATACCTCATATAACTTTTACTTGCTAATATACATATGTATAATCTGGCATGTGAGGTGGAGGGAATCTGAGGTTGGGACGTCTCCTGGAGGCACTGAAAGGGAATTCAAGGTAAAGAGATAGCAGATTTATTCTCTTTTACCCTTCTTGTTAATTTTCCCTTATTGGGAGGAAATATAGTATTTCACATATATGTTACAATGAGTTAGATACTTTGCACTCATAATTCTCTCAGCATCATATTCTGATTTACTGCTTTTACTCTTATAGTTACGTTTAATGTTATAAATAACATATGGGGGGAAAAAGGCAAGACGCAGAAAATATACATGTGCTTAATGTTTTATTTACAAAGTACAATAGGACTTAGAAAGTACTGTTAAAACACTGTACCACGTACAGATGCTTATGTAACTCAAGTATGTAAAATGTGAAGATGTAATAAGATAGGCCTTTAATAAATATATATTAAAAAAAAAAAGAGATTGAGTTTATAACTTATATATAACTACTCCCTAACAGTTCCCATTATATTCTATATTCTATATTCTATTGGAATGATTTTTTGTAGATTATAGTGTCTGGTTCTCAATTAATAAATTTGTCTATGGTATGTAACGTGACAGTCTTACACTGAAATGTCAAAATGTAATTAAGATACAGATAATTTTATGAGTAAAGGTCAAAAGGACAGTAGGTAATTTTATTTTAATGTTTGATTGTAATTTGAAGGTACAAGGGTGCCATCTGGTGTTCCAAGATATGAATTGACATTAGTTTTTACCCTTCTTGTTAATTTTCCCTTATTGGGAGGAAATATAGTATTTCACATATATGTTACAATGAGTTAGATACTTTGCACTCATAATTCTCTCAGCATCATATTCTGATTTACTGCTTTTACTCTTATAGTTACGTTTAATGTTATAAATAACATATGGGGGGAAAAAGGTAAGACGCAGAAAATATACATGTACTTAATGTTTTATTTACAAAGTACAATAGGACTTAGAAAGTACTGTTAAAACACTGTACCACGTAAAGAAGCTTATGTAACTCAATTATGTAAAAATGTGAAGATGTAATAAGATAGGGCTTTAATAAATATATATTAAAAAAAAAAAAGAGATTGAGTTTGTAACTTATATATAACTACTCCCTAACAGTTCCCATTATATTCTATATTCTATTGGAATGATTTTTTGTAGATTATAGTGTCTGGTTCTCAATTAATAAATTTGTCTATGGTATGTAACGTGACAGTCTTACACTGAAATGTCAAAATGTAATTAAGATACAGATAATTTTATGAGTTAAGGTCAAAAGGTCATTAGGTAATTTTATTTTAATGTTTGATTGTAATTTGAAGGTACAAGGGTGCCATCTGGTGTTCCAAGATATGAATTGACATTAGTTTTTACCCTTCTTGTTAATTTTCCCTTATTGGGAGGAAATATAGTATTTCACATATATGTTACAATGAGTTAGATACTTTGCACTCATAATTCTCTCAGCATCATATTCTGATTTACTGCTTTTACTCTTATAGTTACGTTTAATGTTATAAATAAAATATGGGGGGAAAAAGGCAAGATGCAGAAAATATACATGTACTTAATGTTTTATTTACAAAGTACAATAGGACTTAGAAAGTACTGTTAAAACACTGTACCACGTACAGATGCTTATGTAACTCAAGTATGTAAAATGTGAAGATGTAATAAGATATACCTTTAATAAATATATATTTAAAAAAAAAAAAGAGATTGAGTTTATAACTTATATATAACTACTCCATAACAGTTCCCTTTATATTCTATATTCTATATTCTATCGGAATGATTTTTTGTAGATTATAGTGTCTGGTTCTCAATTAATAAATTTGTCTATGGTATGTAAGTTTTACACTGAAATGTCAAAATGTAATTAAGATACAGATAATTTTATGAGCTAAGGTCAAAAGGTCATTAGGTAATTTTATTTTAATGTTTGATTGTAATTTGAAGGTACAAGGGTGCAATCTGGTGTTCCAACATATGAATTGACATTAGTTTTGCCCTATATACCCCATATGTGTCTATGGAACAAGAATACTGATTTGCTATTATTTGTATTCATTGTAATAAATATATGTTCATATAATACAGTTCTGTTTATTTCATGAGGCCAAAGCTTATATATATATTGTGTAGTAAGAATTCAGATAGTCAAAATTGGCAAATATATAGAATATGTAATTTGTGAATTAATATTAATACATTTTATTGATATTAATAATATCACCATATTAATTGCCAAAAACCACGACAATCTAAAGAACAAAGAAAAGATCAAGCCTTCAGAAACCACCAGCACTGCATCTTCAGTAAAAAAAATCCCCCACTCCAGATTCTACGACCTGGAGGAGATGGAGAAATATTTGTCCATCTGGATTGACAATGAACTTGAGCGTAACATCATAATGACTAGACGCATATATGGCCATATTCAGAGCCAAACCCCAGATGTGATGCAAAGCTTCTCAGCCAGTAGAGGTTGGTTTGACCGCTTCAAAAAAATGAACAACCTATACAACATAAAGATCATGGGACAATCAGAGAGAGTTGACACCAAAGCTTCAGTGGCCTTTCCAGCCACATTGAAGAACATCATAAAAAGAGACAATTACCCTCCTGAAATTGTGTTAAACATAGATGAGACCAGCCTGTTCTGGAAGCGAATGCCAAGCAGGCACGTTCATATCATGGGAGCTGAAGAGAGCATCAGGGTTCAAAGCAGCCAAAGACCAGTTAATCATTTTTCTTATTGGGAACACGAGCGGTTACTTCAAAATCAAGCCATTGCTGGTCTACCACTTAAAAACACCTAGAGCAATGAAGGGCATACCAAAATCCAGCTTGCCGGTCATCTGGAAATGTAACAGGAAAGTCTGGATCACCATGGATATCTTTAAGAACTGGTTCAGCTAGCATTTGTGCCCATTGGTGCAGCTCTTTTGCAGGTACAAAGGACTTGCGGCCAAAGCACTCCTGTTAATGGACAATGCTCCAAACCACCCTCCCAACTTGTCTGAGCTCCATTGCTGCAGTGTTCCTGCCACCTAACAATACTTCACTCATCCACTATCTTTGCTTCACATTCCATCAGCCCATTCACCAGACAGCTAGCAAGGACATACAAACAATCCATGATTTCTGAAAGCAGAGACAAATGCCCCTGGATCAGTTTGTCACCAAAAAGCCAGGTTGGAGGATGAGCCTGAAGCTTCCACATGTACCATTTAAAGTGGACTGTTTTTTTTTGTGTGTGTGCGCTGTTTCTTTAAATTATGTCTGAAAAAAAGGTTCTTTTTCTATTGTTGTTATGTTTACAGTGTATGCAAAATACTGAACATCAATAAAACTAACATAAGCAGGTATGAAACTAGATAAAGTAAACATTGTCATATGTTCCAATGATTGACACTATGCAGATCTGGGCTATAATATCTGTCTAGGAAGGGCCAATTTTGGAACAGAGATGTCTGTTTTCACATTAATTAAGTTGTCTGACAACCACAATTAACATATTAAACTAAAATTTCACTGTATTGTGTCCAAATATACTTATGGAATAAACAAAACAGAATCCGCATAAAACAAACACGACAAAATAGACACAGAGTATAAACAAACATATAACAAATAACTTTGTTAAATATTGTGAGTTTACAGGACTTAAATAATTTACACTTACAGCAGATCATCAAAGGAGGGCAAATGAAAGGAAGGTCCAAATATAAAAAAAAAGCAACATAACTAACCTTTTAAACTTTTAGAAGGATATCCTCAATGTTTTTACAACAATTAATACTTAAAACTCTTAAAGGACATAATAATACAAGCATAAAAAGCTACCTTTAGTTGGAAAAAAGTTAGGAGTTACCAAGACTTCAAATGTACTTAATTGTTCCTTATAAAAATGTTATCTACAATTCCCAATAAAGATCTTCTGTATCAATTTTCTCACTCAACAATAAATTATCTTTAATTTCTTGGGGTAATTTAAAATGTATTATCAACAATACATTCTGACTTTAGGGTATTTCCTTTTTTCTTATATTTCACCTTTGTTATCTTCTACCATTCATTCAAACAACAATACTTCAACAACTTAGTCATGCATTCTTCCACAACTGTGAGTTTTCAATCTTGTAAGGTGCTTTGGGAAAAAGCCCTTTCTACGCAAGATTTTAAACTCCAAGCCAGGGCCCAGCATGGGGGCTTCCACTGCCCAGCATGGAATATTATACACAGGTCAGAGTCTTGGGGCTTCCACTGCCCAGCATGGAATATTATACACAGGTCAGAGTCTGGGGGCTTCCACTGCACAGCATGGAATATTATACACAGGTCAGATTCTGGGGGCTTCCACTGCACAGCATGGAATATTATACACAGGTCAGAGTCTGGGGGCTTCCACTGCACAGCATGGAATATTATACACAGGTCAGAGTCTGGGGGCTTCCACTGCCCAGCATGGAATATTGTACACAGGTCAGAGTCTGGGGGCTTCCACTGCACAGCATGGAAGATTATACGCGTTGCCTCTGTCTGAGTTATTATAAGGTGTGTACTGTTAAGTAGTACTTCCTATCGGTTTAATCCCTGATACGTCCACTATCAGTGGACGTGTATATGGCATGTATTTTTGGAAGCGGGAGATGGAAAAAGATGCTTGGTCGGTCCTCCCACTTCAAATTTGGGGCACTGTGCGTGCAATCTAAGGTGCCACCAGATATGAGTGTCACTGTGCACTGGCAAAAGTTGGCAGAGTAGATGCAATAGGCTTCACACACACGCCTGTAGGCAGGCAATTGCTATTCAATCTATTACAGTCAAAAAAGTGTTGTTTTATGTCACTGTACACTACGGTTGCACCAGATATGACGTATCACTGTGCACTGGCAAAAGTTGGCAGAGTAGATGCATTAGGCTTCACACACACGCCTGTAGGCAGGCAACTGATATTCAATCTATTACAGTCAAAAAAGTGTTGTTTTATTTCACTGAGCACAATATAAGCTGTTAGGTGTTAGCCTGTCACACACACACGCTGGCAAACAGGCATATGCAATAAGATTACACAGAAAAAAATTATAAAATAAAATAAATGATGTTCTAGCCCTAAAAAGGGCTTTTTGGGTTGCTGTCCTTCAGATGGAAGGCTCTGGAAGGGAGTGTATGCTGTTGATTGGCTGGAATGTGTCTGACTGTGAGGTGCAGGGTCAAAGTTTCCTCAATGATAAAAAATAGGGGGCGAACCCAAAAGCGCATGTGTTCGCCGTTCGCTGCAAACGCGAACATGCAAAAATCGCTGCGAATTGTCCGCCGGCGAACTGTTCGGGACATCACTAACTTAAAACCGTAACCCATTGTTATCTCCTAATAGGCTATCAAATTTTGCAGCACCTCTAGAGTTACTCATAAGTCTATATAAGTGCTGAGATTTTTTACGAAAGCCTATGTGTACATTCATTCACCCGTAGAGGCAATAAAAATGCCTCTGAGCGTCATACGTACATCAAATTTTTATTTCTCAAATCCTACACAATTAATGTGTTAAAACCATTTCTCCCATGAGCCAGGGGATCCTCAGCATCCCCTTCAATACCCACTATCTACTATGAGCCAGTGGATTACCCAGGACTTGTCTTTCCTAAATGCTAACTAACATGTACCAGGGGATTACCTCCGTCTCCCTGCTATGAGCCAGGGGTATCCCCTGAGATTCCTTCTTTCCACACACTATCCCCAGAGGAACCCCATCTAGAGTATAAACATGCGGTTCCTTATACTGTAGATGCCCATGGCACCTAATATAACACCTATTCATTGGGTCCACATTGTCCTGGCCTGGATAAGCAGGCCATCCATTTAGATTGAAGATTCTGCCCTATTCATTCTTGATTGAAGCCAATTGTCCTCTACCTAAAAAACTTGCTCTAAAAAAATGACTACCAAAAGTGCACCTCCTCTCAGGAGCTCCCGCACCCACTAATAGGTTCTTGCACGCTTTTCCATCTTATATAGGAATTTTGAGAACTCTGATTGGCTGAAATAAGCATCAATCAAAATGAGAATTTGACCTAACCCTGCTCAGTTTCTAAATGGTTAATTGTCTAACCAACCAGAATAGACAATTAACCATTCATAAATTGAGCAGGATTATGTGAAATGATCAAATCTAATCCCTGGAAACCCATTTCAAAGGGCCAAAGATGGGCATCATTGGCTTCAATCAAGAATGAAGAGGACCAATTCTTCAGTTAACATGGATGGCAGAAGAGGCCCACGGCTTGGTTGATCATAGCTGGACTGTGTCCAAGGACGAGTAAAGTATTATATTGCCCCATTACTGGTGTAGTTTATTATTTTTGACAGTCTTTTTTATTTTTTGTAAGTTTAGTATTAGGGACTCTGTGAGTCCTTATGGTTAGGTTACATGGGGGACCCCTACAGGAAGGGTGCCCTAATGGTCCTTGAGAACCCCCATGGCATTGTGTTACAGTTAGGTGATGTGGGGGTGCATTGAGGATCCTCTTCACATTTGGGAAAAAACAATATACATGGACTAGAAATCCATTTGGCTTTATAAACTCAGGGAATGAATTTGCTGCATTTTTACATTTGGCAATGACTGACACTCAAGAGCGAGGGACACTAACCTATGTAGATGATATCCTGATAAAGAGTTGTGTTTTTGATACACATATTGCAGACATTTTTAGATCAATTGAAGAATTGAGGTGTTAAGTTATGTCTCCAAAAGGCACAATGGTGTCACACTAAAGTAAAATCTTTAGATCATAACGACTCTCGTAACTTTATTGATAACTATGCAGAGACAACTAGGCCTTTCATTCATTTATTAATGAAAGGAGATCCATGGAAGTTGGGTGAGATTAAGGACCAAGCAGTAAATGACTTAAAACAGAAAATGAGTCAGGCTCCTTGCCTAGCCTATCAAGAAAGGGGTAAAACTTTCTTTTTAGAGACTCAATATACTGATTGTTGCTTAAGTGCTGATCTACATATTGGAAATATGACCATAGTAAAATTATTACTTATGCAAGCAAAGCATTATCATTTGTAGAGGTAAGATTTAACAATTGTGAGAAGGCGCTATTTGCTATAATATGGGCTCTTAAAATTTCAGAAATGTAATTTAAGGAGCGAAAATTAGTAGAAACGGCACATGAACCATTACAATACATACAGAGTTATAAGATAAGGGGTTGGTAACTTATCAACTAGTTGTAAAAGCGCTTGAATGTTATCCTTACAAGGGTGGCCCTTGTAGATTAGATATGCACAGAAAAAGAGGAATCCAGTGGCCCATGGGTTAGCCAATTTTCATGATCGTCTTAGAAAAAATTCTTTAGAAACAGATCTTTTGGAGGAATATAAATGATCTCCCCACAAGGTATATGAAGAGGTGTTTTGTAGAACCTTACCCACAGTGTATGTGGATGGATGTGTATATCATGTAAAGGATGGTGTAGATAAAAAAAAAGTTGAAATAATTGGTAATGTATTGAAAGATGATTCCACCCAGGGTTATAAAATAGGACCTAAGAGTAGTGAAATATCTTGGGTTCATATATCACGCTGTTCAAACTGCAATAGAGCATGACATTAAGGAATTTATAATCACTACTGATTTAGAATATGCCTATAATAGTTTCATGGAATACTTACAGGTATGGAAATGTAATGAAATGACAAATGCTTTGAAAAAACTGGTGAAGCATGGTAAATTAACCCATGGTATTGTTGATAGGATAATCGCAAATAGAATGACCATGTACTGGGAGAAAACAAAGATACATTCAAAGATAATAAGGCAGGATAAAGAAGGAAATGATCTAGCTGATAAACAAGAATAGACAGAATTGGAGGGTGTGACCGGAAATGGTGATCTGGGCCACTTGAGAGCGGGGTATGGCGGATGGAGTGGTATGGTAGCAAGCGCTGACTGCTGCTGACGGCAGTCTCCCCGCCGCCCCCTGCAATACCCGGAGAGTGATACCTTTTAGTAAGCAGACCTGTAAAGTTAATATATTTGTTATAATATTGTTCCTTGGTAAAATAGTATTGTTGCTAGGAAGTAATTAAAGTAAGTAAAAGGCAAGTGTACAGTCCAGGTAAACTAGTTTCAATGTTTCAATGAATTATAGTATTTCACATGCTTGTAAAAGGCCAGTTCCAACTGTTAGTCTGGTTTCTATGCAGTATTACCTAATCAATTCAGCCTCAATAACTGTTATCCTTTTTCCATATACGGTACATCAAATTGGTAAGTTATATTTCTTTATAAAGATTTCTCCATCAAATGTAAATAGAACAGTTTATAGTATAGATCTGCCCTGATGTAATTAATCAGATCTATGTCAATCAGGCAGTAAGTGCAGTGGACTATCTACAGTAATAAACTGTCTATGTATAATATTGGTTGAAACATATATATTTTAGAGATCTTTTGACTTGTCAGTTGTTATTTTAGACTCACCCAACTGGAATGGATATTTTGATAATTAATATTTTTTTTTATCTTGATTATATAGAAAGGATTGACTTTCCAGATGATGTCAAGTTTGATGTTAATGTTTATCTCTTCTCTTTCCTCTTCACAAATGTTTTCAGTTGTTACTTATGAGTTAAATTGTGTGTCAAATGTCAATGTCAAATGTAAATAATGTACATTAAAGCAAGATACTTTGTCAAATTACTGAGGAGTCACAGTTCTCTGCTTCTTCTCAACAGGAACAATGGTATAATTTCTGGGGTGGAGCATTTCCCGTATTCCATCACAAACTGGTGGCTAGCAGGGACATAATGATATACTAGATCCCCAACTACAAGAGTACAAGAAAGAACTATAACTTCTTGTAGGCCCCTCCCTTTGTTCACCCCAGTGACAGAGATTGTTCCCTTCAGAGGAACCAGGAATGTAGCCCATTGCAGTGAAAACTCTGACTAGTTGTGAGTAGTCTTAATGTACTCTCCAATACAAAATCACATTGAAGTGTCATGCAGGTTCTAGTACTTTCAAACCAATGTGAAGCTCTGAGGAGCGTGGACCGAAGAAGGGAGACAGACCTGTTTCTGCTCCAGCCGGAGAAAGCCCACTTGTCCCATTAAGATCAATCATTCTCTACTCCAGCTACACTAGTAAGAGAAGCAAACACCAAACGTTGGCACCATGTCTCCAGTGAAAGTAGAGCCAGGGGTAAATTAGATAACCAAAATCATGGAACCCTAACCTTGAGGTATCCCTTGTAGTCTGCTCGGGGAGGTAAGAAAGCCCTGCAAGGTCTTGGAAAAGCTGTAGCTATAATATATACCATTTGAGTCCCCCCAGGAGCTTTGGCAAGGAGTGCAGCCCTACAAGGTCTATGATGTTGGTCGGTCCAGCTGTGACGCAATTCTTAGTGTTGCCTTTTTTTGAAGTAAATATAAGAATAAGTACCAGGAATAGACAGAGGATAGAGACTTGGCATTATTATTATTATTATTACTATCTTTATTTGAAATGCACTAACATATTCTGTAGCGCTATACAGGGGTTAAGAAAATGGCAAAAACAAAATTAACACATTACATGGATTTTGGCTGTACACATTAGGAAGGTAGAATCCACTGGGGCCTATTTTGAGACTGTGTATATCACAAACTGGGGGTACAGTACTTGAGAATCAAAGGACATCACACCCACTGGCTGTGAAAATGGGCTTCTGAGGCTCCCTGAAAGCTATGGCCTAAGGAAAAGAGATATTAGTCCAAAGGAATAGGAGGCTTTAGTTAGAGATTGGACTGTATGGGACAGTAAGGAATGTAGTTATGATCTAGAGAACTGTGTATGTGTGAATTGGATCACTCACTCATGGGTGTTCATGGGGGGGGGGGGGGGAGATTGTGGCAAGCATAAACAAATCCTCAGCCATAAACTACTATTGTACGCTATAGATGACATCAGAAGTAACCCAGAATCCAATGACCTATTAGAACAAGACAAAATATAGTATGGTTGTATAACTGGTGGGCTTCCTAAGATGGTGGATTGATATATTTACTACCATTGTTCGAGGTAATGATTTACAATGTGAGTGGAGATGGAACTAGTACCAGTGATGAATTTGTATGGTTGACAGAGATTGTTGCCATGGAGGTAGAGCCAGAGAGTACCCAAAAGTTTGGAAAGCTAAGAATCAGTGTTCTTTGGTTGGTCATGTACACAGAGGTTGTACAGCAAAAGATTGCTGGCACTTTGGTTTCATCTATTACACAGAAATCTGTCTGTACTCCCCAGATTTGTAAACATCATAGTTTGAGCATTAGTTTTATTTATTTCCCATTTTTTATACTTATAATATTTTATATATTCCCTAACTATTGTGGCTTTGTAATTAATTAGTTTTTAATAACTCAGTTTGGCTGCTTAAGAACCCATGTGTTTGTTCAGATAACCCCCAATTTTGTTACACTGATAGAAGTGTGGGGGGTTTGTTTTGTCTGTTTGGCAATCTTGACAGAACTATTCTATAATTTATTTTTATTTTTTGTGTTTCTATATGTTCACTATATTTTGCGGCGCATTGTGTGTCAGTGTGTAAGTGAAAAGATGGTGCATGGTCCAATACAAGGGAAGGCAACCTTTCAGAGTCTTCTTTGATTTAGGATACTGAGTACCAAAAAAATATAGTGATTTTTTCCCATGACACTATACATTCAAAACAATCCTACAAAATCCCTTTTCACTGACATACCAATCAATCATTTCATATCACATCAAATATTATACACTGTCATGGCTCACTTGGCAGTCATCTGGGACTTGGACAGATGTCTGTCACAGGCTGTTGACACAAGAGACGATACCTGGGGGTTTGGGGCTCCCAGACCCCCTGTTATACTGTTATAAGGTTATATTGTTATTTTGTGGTCTAGGGGATAAAGGTAGTTGTATGTGGGTGAAACATTGGGTGTTGTATTTGTAGATGTGTATGAGAGGAGAGTGGCTGTTATATTGTACTTGGGTAGCAATATTACAGCCTATAGATAGTAACCTGAGTGGATCAACAATCTGCCTTACAGCTATCACTTAAGGTAAACACTTGAAGTGATAGCATCCCAAGACATTCAGGCACCTAGATAACAAGGGGGGGGGGGGGGGCTAGGAGCTCAAACAGGAAGTTTCCACTGGGAGAGCCTGGGTCAGAATGAGCTTGGTGGCCACGCCTGGGGTTGGCCCATGGGAGGGGTCTGGTGGTTCCCATAGCCTACCTCTGTTACATTGGACAGAGGTAATTAGGTTACTCTGGAGGTTACCCTATTGGCCAGAGAAAGGGGAAAGGTTGATCCACGGCAGCCACTCCCTCCACTGTGTGTGTGTGAAATGTTTTAAGTATGTTTGTTTCAATAAATCTGGGTTCATAATTTTCATCAAGACTTTGTGTGCAGGTGGATTATTGACCCAGGTGCATATGCTGGTAGAGGAGATCGTTTCTGACTCCCTTCCAGGTTTCCCAGGCACAATACCAAAAGCTGGGACTTATGCTCTTGCATCTACAAAGACTGTCCATTGGTCTGAAGCCACCCAAACTTAGGTCTAAAACCTACAGGAGATAAGAGGAGTAGGATGCTCTAGACTCCATCATCATTGTAGGTTGTGACATACACCCTTTACTATTATGAAATTCTGACAACCTCATACCCTCATTAACTCACCAAATCACATGCCACTTAACAGCTTTATCACACCACATTACAGACATTCACTTTTTCTTATATTCATTTATAAGGAAAGCCTTTCATATGAAAGGTTCATCAAAGTCTCATAAGTATAACGCACATTTTTAAAACTATATTTGATAACGTTTTTAAAAATAAAAAAATGAATAGTCTTTTAGCTATAGCTTATGTATTCCTATATATTTAATTTTACCTGACATTGGTAATACTCTAGAAACAGTTAATGATTTCCTAGAAAACATCCCAAGATATCAAAATATCTGGAGACATCTAGTAGCACTGGGGAAATCAAATATGACTTTTAATCAAAAGCCACGGAGAAACCATTTAATTCAAGGATTACAACTTTTAAAGAAATAGGTTCTAATTGACAAAACAATAGGAGGAAGTTAAGAACTGCAACAAGTAAAACATAAGAACAGACAGCAGGGTTTTAAGCTCCAGCAGGACATGCTGTAGTATATTCAATTTATCTGACAATAAGTTAGTGACAAGGAGGAGTTTGGAAAAGTTTGATTAGAGTATAATTCATTTTATGTTATGTTGCACTTAAAACACAGATGCACTTTTATAATTCAAATACCAATTAATGTACTTCATGTAATGACCTCCTTTTTTTAAACTGTGTAATATTTTTAAAGTATTTTAGAACATATAATTTAGAAATTAACTAATCATATTAAATAACATTAATATAAGAAGTGAACATACAGTGCCTTGCAAATGTATTCACCCCCTTGACATTTTTCGTGTTTTGTTGCCTCACAACATGGAATTAACATGGATTGTTTGAGGATTTGCATCATTTAATTTACAGAACATGCCCACAACTTTGAAGATGTTTTTTTTATTATGAAGCAAACAACAAAAAGGACAAAGTAACATAAAAAGTCAATGTGCTTAACTATTCACCCCCCTTAAGTCAATACTTTGTAGAGCCACCTTTTGCGGCAATCACAGCTCCAAGTCGCTTTGGATAAGTCTCTATGAGCTTGCCACATCTTACCACTGGGATTTTTGCCCATTCCTCCCTGCAAAACTGCTCCAGCTCCATCAAGTTGAATGGTTTGCGCTTCTGAACAGTAATCTTTAAGTCTGACCACAGATTTTCTATTGGATTTAGGTCTGGGTTTTGACTAAGCCATTCCTACACATTTACATGTTTCCTCTTAAACCACTCAAGTGTTGCTTTAGCAGTGTGTTTCAGGTCATTGTTCTGCTGGAAGGTGAACCTCCATCCTAGCCTCAAATCAGGTGGTACGGGTTTTTCTCAAGAATATCCCTGTATTTACCATCCATCTTTCCCTCAACTCTGACCACAGCATGATGCTGTCACCACCATGTTTCACTGTGGGTATGGTGTTCTTTGGGTGATGTGTTGGGTTTGCGCCAGACATAGCATTTTCTTTGATGTCCAAAATTTAAATTTTTGTCTCATCAAACCAGAGCACCTTCCTCTATACATGTTGGGAGTCTCCCACATGCCTTTTCGCAAACTCAAAACGTGCCCTTTTGTTTTTTTCTGAAAGTCATGGCTTTCTTCTGGCCACTCTGCCATAAAGCCGAACTCTATGGAGTGTACGGCTTATTGTCGTTATGTACAGATACTCCAGTGTTTGCAGAACTTTGGTGGGCGGACGTCTCTTGGCAGGTTTACTGTTGTGCCATGTTCTTTACATTTGGTTATGATAGATTTGATGGTGCTCCTTCTCAACAACATTGTCCCTTACTTGTTTGGAGAGTTCCTTGGTCTTCATGGCAGGGTTTGGTTAGTGGTGCCTCTTGCTAAGGTGTTGCAGCCTCTGGGGCCTTTCAAAAAAGGTGTGTATATGTAATGACAGATCATGTGGCACTTAGATTAGACACAGGTGGACATCATTTTACTAATTATGTGACTTCGGAAGGTAATTGGTTGCACCAGAGCTTTTTATGGGCTTCATAACAAAGGGGGTGAATACATACGCACGTGCCAATTTTCTTTTTTTTATTTCTAAAAAATAGTTTTATGTATATATTTGTCTAATTTCACTTCACCAACTTAGACTATTGTGTTCTGATGAATCATATAATATTCAGATTAACAGAACATTGAACTTAAGGCTGTAATGTAACAAAATAGGTAAAAAGTCAAGGGGGTGAATACTTTTGCAATTCACTATATAATCTACTGGTATAAATAGATGGATGTAATGGAATAAATACACATATGTGTATGTATCTACATATGCATGTGTATATTCATCCAGTATTGAATACTTGTATTTAGGATAAAAATATTTTGCTTTAGAATGAAGAGACGATAGTAGACTTCCAGTGAAAACTTGTAATAAGGAGTGAGTGTGTTACTCAGTCATTGGGGGTAGAGTCTAAATAAAATAAATGAATATCACAGGAATTTTGATATCATGAACTATTAATGGTAGACTTTATAGGGATCATCTGAGTGTAATAGAAATGTTTATCAAAATATAAAGAAGAGAGAAACACACTACTGGTAATGGTCATTACCCCTCATTAGGTTAGTCTGTGATAAATATTCATGGTATAGGAGTAAGGAGAATAAATCACGGAGATGAGATAGATAAAAAATAACTTTTATTGAAAATAATTAAGATAAACAAACAGGTCAATAAAGTTGATTAAAAATTAATCAAGTTCTTAGATCTCAGTCTCGTAGAGGATATGTGGTGGGTCCTGCTTGCACCACCATGCACTAGTTATACAGGGCCACAGTGCTATTTCCCCCTTTTTTGATTCCCACTGCCTAGGTATTGATTATGCTTGTATCTGTACTGTCTGATCCAACTAATCCAAAAGAAAGGACCTATTTTGTATTTATGGTACCAATACATGTTACCAGTATACAACACACTGTTTTCTGTAGTGTGATCATTACTTTCTGTGAACCATTCCCAGACATCACACGATATTGTATTTATACTCCTGTAAATATACCCAATTTTTAATCAAAGTTTATTAACCTGTTTGTTTATATGAATTAGTGTACCATTACTGACGTATGCAATGACAGGCAGAGAGGCTTACTAAGGAAACAACTCCATTCATTTTGGAACAAGACATGCCACGACAAATATCTGGCACAGAACTTGGTCCCACAAGGCCTTAGAGTTAAGGTGTTTCCTTCTTTTACATTCCAACTTGACAACTACAAAGAAAGGTGGGAGCAATCAGTAATAACCTTCTCTGAGAACATTCTAGCTATCCTTTTAGATTACGAGAATTAAATCCTAGCCAAACTAGATAAAGAGATCACAGAACTTAACAAGTCGCTTAAACAATTTGAAGCATTGGAAGACTTCAAGAAGGCATTTCAAAGAATACAGAATGATCTTGACAGAAGAGAAAAATACATAATTACACTCAAAGGAGATAAGCTCAACAGAGACACTCTAGACTTCGAAAGAGGTAATATATTTGAGTGGTCCCACAAAACCAACATGCGCAGTGGATTCAAACACTGAACCAACTGGAGAAAAGCTGGCAACATATCATCAACTGATTCAACAACTGAGGATACACTCCCCAGATCTCAGCACAATACGGCGGATTTTTTAGAGAGAGGTCTACGATCGAGAATCAGCAGAGAACCCACTTTCCTTAGACACACGACAGGATCAAACCACAGAAACCAACTTAAGAGACCGTCGGAAATGGGGCTACCGGAGAGGACGACAGAGAGAGGAACAGCTCTCGCAGAGGCAGATGGTGAACAATGATGATACTCATATCATCAACCTCTCCACAGGATCCCTGACGATGACACAGATATCCTTACTAAAGAAAGGCCTGTCTTTCTCACCAAGCTCTGATCATGACTTCTCCGACGTCTATAAAGACTTGCATTTATTAATCCGCAAAATATTAATTAAGAGATTCTTTATGAATAAAGGACAGATCGGAATTGATGAGAGTAACAGTGATACAACTGTGATTCCACAAGATCAATCAACAAAAGATCTCAAAATCAAATCTACATTCAACCCACCAATCTCAACCTGCCCTGCAGCAGAGGTTTTCATCAAACTAGTTACACAAGACCTGGAGAAACTCAAGGCATCTTTTAACCACAATATGAACTAGCATGATTCAAGAGCATTGAATGAAATTAAGAAAATGGCTGATATCGTAATTAAACCTTCTGACAAAGGCGGGAATGTTGTGATCTGGCCCACAGAGATGTATCTAAAAGAAGCGCACAGGCAATTAAGAGATACTAATTTCTATAAGAAACTACTGGGAGATCCAACAGACAATTTCCTTGAGATATACAACAAACTCATCATGCAAGCAGAAACAGATGGTATTATTTCAGTCAAAGAATTCACATTTCTAAAAAACGCAGAACCAAGAACAGCAACACTATACCTGTTACCTAAGGTACACAAAGACCTAAAAAAAACACAAAGACCTTATCATATCCGGTAATGGCAGCCTTGGAGAGAAGGCCAGTATGTTTTTTTTTGTACGTGACACCATGGATGTACTAAACAAACTCAATGGTATCACTTTGGACTCAACAACTTTCCTGGCTACATGCGATGTTGAAAGTCTTTTTCTACCTCCATTGATAATCAAGCAGGATGCCATGCAATTGAATATTTCTTACAGATGGAATTCTCAGTCAACAGTAATAGAAACCACTGTATTGTGTTGTTGCTAAAGTATGTATTACAACATAATTATTTTGTATTTAACAATGGTTTCTACCTGCAACTCAGAGAAACAGCCATGCTCTCAACATGCGCCCCAACATATACTAACCTGTGCATGGGATGGTGGGAAAAGGAACAAGTCTTCAATGAGATCAATACTCACTTTACGGATCACATTATACTCTGGATCAGGTACATTGATGACCTGTTCATCATCTGGGACGACACAAGAGAAAAACTGATACGATTCATTAACCAACTCAACATTAATCAACTAAATCTGAAACTAACACACCACATCGATGATACATCTGTGGTCTTCTTGGATCTCACTATCAGCAAGGAAATAAAAGGGAATGTCAAAACCAATCTGTTTAGAAAGCAGACAGTGACGAACAGCAAGCTACACGAAACCAGCTCACATTTTCCACTAACCAAGCGATCTATTCCATTTGGTGAATTCCTCAGAACCAGAAGGAACTGTTCTGATCTTACAACTTTCAAAGAGCATACCATAAAGCTCTGCACGCCTCAAGAGAGGAACTGTTAGTTCCTAAATCAAAACAAAAGACTGAAGCAAAAATCAGATTCATAGGTTCCTTCAATGAAAATTGGAGGGAGATAAATCTGATTCTCAACAAATATATGAAAGTTTTAAAAACTGATGATTTGCTGAACATGATTGCTGACCACAAGATACAGATGGGATGGAGGAGATCCAAGAACTTAAGAGACCATCTGGTGAATAGTCACTTTGTCAAGAAACGCAAATCTTCCATCTCCATGCTTAGCGGTAATCATGGATGTGGTCACTGCAAGTTCTGTGGATACATGACTAAGAACTTTCAACTCCAACACAGACTAGGTAAATCGATTAAACTCAAAGGATTCTACAACCGCGGCACCACAGCTGTTATTTACTGTCTAGAGTGTCCTTGTTATCTCAAGTACATCGGCAAGACTAAGAGAGAACTAAAGAAAAGACTTGGTGAACATCTCTGCAATATTAAGAATGCCGTAAAAGATTTGGAGAAGAATAAGATCATCACCTGTGGCGAGAAATTTTCATAACTATCATGAGTCAAAACCATTGGTCACATGTCTTGTCCTTGAGAAAGTCACACTTGGCATCAGAAAAGGGAATATAGACTCCATACTGCTACAGAAAGAAGCATGATGGATTACAATGCTCAATACAATCATGCCCAATGGACTGAGTGAAGGAAATAACGTTACAGCTTTTTTATAAGCCCTCGTCATTTCTCAAATTGACATTAAAATCAATTGCTGTCATTATTAAGGATGTGCTTTTCAGTCCTTATACTCTTTCCTGTTAGAATAATTGCCAGTTATTGGCATCCATTTTTTAGCATTAATTTAGCTTGACCCCAATGTCCATATACCTTATTTCCTTTGCTTTCTTTTTATTATCAGCCCATTTATTATTAATGAGGGTATCCTCTACTCAGAGCACTCATGGACCTTTCCTATCATAACATATTTTGTATGGGTCCAGAGACACTAATAGTATATTATAGGTTTACATATGCCTTACATTACCATCTTTTTTTTCTTACATCCATGCTGTCCATCTGGAGTTTCCATGTTAACCGCAATTTCTGATTTGACTCTTTGCTGTTATACATACGCCGGTGTAGGATCAGTACCTAATTACAATATTTATAAAAGGCATGAGATCTGATTGGCCAGAATACCAGTGTCTTTTAGGTTTAACTGCCTTTTTTTCACCTTCACTGCTAGTATTCGTTGCAGCCAGTAGTATGCACCTATACTTAAAATATGTCTTTCGGTCACTGCCTTTATTAATATTTATTAAGATAGTTTCTTTTTGACCTTCCACTATTTGCATATATTGCACGTTAACCGCAATTTCTGATTTGTACCTAATTGCCCTTTTTCTACAAGGCATGAGATCCGATTGGCCGGAATACCAGTGCCTTTTAGATTTAACTGCTCTGTTTTACCTTCGCTGCTAGTATTTCGTTCCAGCCATCAGTATTCATCTATAATTAGAATATGTCTTTTGATCATTGCCTTTATTAATATTTATTAACTAGCGACTTACATGTCAAAAATGAGGGGGTAATCAAATGTTAAGCTATGGCAATGCTGTTTGTCACACAATGTAAAGATTTTTCTACTCTGAGGACCTTCTGCGTTCACTGCGAGCCTCGCGCTGAGCGCCTTCGGCGATCATCGCGTGGCTCGCAATGAGCTCCTTCGGGGCTTATAGCAAGCCTCTCCTCTCGTTTACTTTTGCTCCTCTGAGCGCCTTTGGCTCTCATCACAGAGACAGATATATATGTCTATTTTTTTCAATAATAATTAATTAATTATTTACTTAATAAATTAATATATTTTACCTATTTGTAATTGATATATCCAGCAATGAATACCCTGAAGAGCTAAGTATCTCTTTTTATTTTCCTGCAGCATACAATGTGCAGTTGGACTGTTGCTGCACTGAGGAGAAAGTGTCATCAATGTCCCAACTGTGCATTAGAGATATACTGCGTGCGCAAGGGCAAACTGTTGGTTTAGCTGTGTAAAGCGTCATTTTAGATTTGTTATGTTATTTTAGATTCGCAAGTTAGTGTTGTAAAATGGCGTCTTTTATCTATGTGCTACGCTGGTCACAAGCATTTTCCGTGCTTTCTAACTCTGTATTTTTGTACCTTGTACGTCCCTGGCAAAAATCGTACGTGCCTGGTGGTGTTTTGCACATTTCGGGTCGTGTAGCCTTGTTTTCATTTTTTTCGGCCGCCATTTTTTTTCTCGCTTAGCCGATTTTCAATTTCCTAATCTCCTTAAATAAACTCCTCCCATGCTGTGTGTGTGTTTTTTTTTATGTTTTGTTTGTATTTTGTATTGTTTTTGTTGTTTTTCAATATACGCATTTCGCATTTAACTTTGTATTTTTGCGACCTCTGATTTTTTTTTCTAAGTTCAGAATTCTTAACAAATATAATTTAAAGTCGTACGTCTTTGTCAGTGTATTATGAGCTTCGGGTTCGTGGAGTCTCATTTTAATTTTTTGCGGCCGGCATTTTTTTTTTTGCTTAGCCGATTTTCAAGTGACGAAACTCCATAAATACGACTTTAATTTGAGTGCAACCTCACCCCCCAACGTCCTGGCTGTCCGCCTGTGCTGTGTGGGATGGTTTTGTTATGTTTTTTTGTTATTTTTCAGTGGTTTTGATGATTTTTGATGTAAGTGTTTTGGTCGTTAAGTTCGTATTTTTGTGACCTCGTATTTTTTTTTTTTCTAAGTCCTGCAGGTCGTAATTTTTTTTTGTCTAAGTCCGTATTTCCTCTTTACGCCTTATTGTTTTTTTTGTAAGTCCCGCAAGTCATATTTTTGCCCGCGGCGTGGTATTTGTTTTCAAAGTCCTGCTTTTCTGGGCCTTTGCAGCCGACGTTGTGCCCAGAACTGCATCCCTTGCATTGCGAGGGACGCAGTTCTGCAAGCTCGCTTAGCAAGCTCGCAAAGCGTGACGACGACTCGCAGTTTGACAACTATTATATGTGATATAGTTTCTTTTTGTCCTTTCACCATTTGCATATATTCCACGTTAATCGCAATTTCTGATTTGACTCTTTACCGTTATACATATGCCTGTGTAGTATCAGTATCTAATTACCATTTGGCATGAGATCCGATTGGCCAGAATACCAGTGTCTTTTAGACTTAACTGCTCTATTTTTACCTTCGCTGTTAGTATTCATTCTAGCCAGCAGTATGCACCTATAATTAAAATATCTCTTTTGGTCATTACCTTTATTAATATTTATTAATATAGTTTCTTTTTGATCAAGCATATCATCCGTTAACAACACACACCAGTGTTTAATCTTCTCATCCAATGATTCAATTATTCAATTGGTTCAAGCATACTTAAGCCCGGTCAGCCTGCCTTCCTATCAAGATCTCAGAAGAAGCCAGTGACGCGAAACAGACCTATCCAGTAGCTGCGCAGTATGATGATGTCAGAAGCTCCATGAGAGGAAGCAGATGATACATGCCTGAGTCTCCAGCACTTTCCTGACTCTTGCATTTTGATCTGACTTGCTGATACATCCAAGACTCTCGTTTTGTCTTAATTTAGAGGTAAGTGGGAATTAGTCCTAGCGGCAGTTAGGCTAGATTTTTGCATCTGTACTTCCATTTTTCAGAGACAGGAGTTCTTAGATATCAATCTCGTAGAGGATCTGTGGTGGGTCCTGCTTGCACCACCATGCACTAGTTATACAGAGCCACAGTGCTATTTCCCCCTTTGTGGGTTCCCACTGCCTAGGTAATGATTATGCTTGTATCTGTACTGTCTGATTCAACTAACCCACACAAATGACATATTTTGTATTTATGGTACCGATACTTGTTACCAGTATACCAACACACTCTTTTCTGTAGTGTGATCATTACTTTGTGTGGACCATTCCCAGACATCAAGCACTATTTTATTTATACTCCTGTAAATATACACAATTTTTAATCAATGTTTATTAACCTGTTTGTTTATATTAATTATTTTCAATAAAAGTTATTTTGTATCTATCTCATCTCTGTGATTTATTCTCCTTACTCCTATACATGAATATTTATCACAGACTAACCTAATGAGGGGAAATGACAATTACCAGTAGTGTGTTTCTCTCTTCCAGTTCAAACTGTATGCAATTGTACAAAGTGGCAATTGATTTATTGATTTGATAAAGCAGATAGAGGATTAATAGCCTCATTAAATTAGAATCCGTTGTTCCCTCAGTCCTCGCAAAAGTCATCTTAGCGTTGTTTGCGAGGACCGATTCCTCACAGCCGCCATTGCGAGATGACACACAAAAACGCCTGAAAATAGGCTCCGAGAAAGCTACATAGTAACATGCATCCATAAATCTATGGGGTGAAGCTCGGACCTCGAAAGAATCCCTACAAGCACAAAAAAGTGCCCGCAAGGGCTACTAAAGCCTATAAGTGCTGCCTCGGAGCAGCCCAACTCCGGCATCTAATGCTTCCCCCTGCTATCTAAACACATCCCCATGGTGCAGGGGTTCCTATCAGGGTCCCTGCAGCCTCCCCATATTAACACTTGCAGCGGAGGTCCCGATCAGTCTCAATGCATTTAACATTTTCAAATGTTCTGTAAGTACCACGCGGCACCTAACATTAAACCCCCTCTATGCTGGGGGTACCCATCGGGACCCCACAGTGTCCCCATATTAACCGTTGAAGCGGGGGTCCCAATTGGTCCGATCGGACCCCCGCTGCATTTAAAAATTCTAATTTCCGTCTCACGGGTCCTTAAAAGACCGTAAAGGTCCTGCAAGGACCCGATCTAAATAAAATATTAACCACTGCCACGGGGGTACTATAAGTCCCCCCCAGCCACCTAAAATTAACCCTATAACTCATGGGGCTCTATACCGAGCCCCATGAGCCCTTAATTAACCCTATAACTCCTGAGTCTCTATACAGAGCCCCATTAGCGCTTAATTAACCCCATCACTCATGAGGCTCTATACAGAGCCCCATAAGCCTCTATTCAACCCTGTCAGTCCAATAGGGGTCTATATAGACCCTTATAGGACATTATTTAACCCCTATAATAACACTATAAGAGCCATGAGGGTCCTCCAGGAGTCTAAGCACTACACTACATTATTAACCCTAACTATACCCCATTAACCCATTAACCATAACTAGACCCCATTAACCCATACAAAACCCCTTTAACCCTATCTGGACCCAATAACCCTAACTGGGCCTATCTATCCCTATCAGGGCCTATTTAACCTAATCTAGACCTATTTAACCTCGTCTAGTCCTATTATTTAACTCCAAATGTTCTTAGTAAACCGCATATTACCCTACCCTATTATGCCTTGCACTACCTATCACCCTATTAAAATCCCTATTAACCCACCTAATTACAGAAAATAATAAAACCTAGAATTACAGAACATAATAAAAGGACATCACAGAAAAAAAAAGACTTTTCAAAAAAAAAATGGACATTACCAAAATAAAAAAAGGACATTACCAATATTAAAAAACCTACTGTACCACAAATAAAAAATAAATACTCTACCAAATAAAGAAATCTAAAATATCAGAAATAAAAAAAGCTAAATTACCACACAAAAAACATACATTACAGACAATAAAACATACAATAATAAATACATGACAGATAATAAAACATTCAATTAAACCCCTAACTACATTCCATTGACCCCATAACTAAGATCAATTTAACACCTAAATACATTCAATATAACCTAACTACATACACTAAACCCCTTAAATACATTCTAAATAACCTAACTACATACATTAGCCCCCTAAATACATTCAATGAACTGCTAACTACATTCTATATAACCTAACTACATACATTAAAAAAAAAAAAAATCTAACCTAAAATAGAATAAATAAGACCACTTACCTTGGCCAGATGTCCCTTGAGCGATGACGGTGTTCCGTTTTATTGTCTGTAATGTATGTTTTTTTGTGGTAATTTAGCTTTTTTTTATTTTTGATAACTTAGCTTTCTTTATTTTTGGGAGAGTATTTTTTTTTAATATTGGTGTATTGGTATATATGTCCTTTTTTATTTTGGTAATGTACTTTTTTATTTTGGTAATGTACTTTTTTATTTTCTGTAATTCTAGGTTTTATTATTTTCTGTAATTAGGTTGGTTAATAGGGATTTTATTAGGGTGGTAGGTAGGTAGTGTAGGGTTTAACAGGGTGGAGGGCGGTTAAGAGTTTAGGGTAGGAGTTGGGTAGATAGTGTAAGGGTTAATTGGGTAGGGAAGTATGGAGTTTACTGGGAACATTTGGGGTTAAATAGGCTCAGTTAGGGTTAAATAGGCCCAGTTAAGGTTAAAAAGGACTATATAGGCTAACATAGGACTAGACAGGGTTAAATAGGTCTAGATGGGGTTAAAAAGGCCCAGGTAGGGTTAGATAAGCCTAGTTAGGGTTATTGGGTCCAGATAATGTTAAAGGGGTTCAGTATGGGTTAATTGGGTCTAGTTATGGTTAATGGGTTAATGGGGTATAGTTAGGGTTAATAATGTAGTGTAGTGCTTAGACTTTGTGTCATGAGGGTCCTGGAGCACACTCATGGCACTTATAGTGTTATTATAGTGTTTAATTAGTGTCCTATATAGGTCTATATAGACCCTTATTGGACTAATGGGTTCAATAGAGGCTTATGGGGGTCTGTAAAGACCCTCATAAGTGATGGGGTTAATATGATGCTCAAGGGGCTCTGTATAGAGCTCCATGAGTTATAGGGTTAATTAAGGGCTCATGGGGCTCTGTATAGAGCCCTATGAGTGATGGGGTTCATTTTAGGTGCCTGGGGGGGAACTTATAATATCCCTGCAGCAGGGGTTAATATTTCATTTAGCACGGGTCCTTGCAGGACCTTTAAGTCCTTTAAGGACCCGCAAGGCAGGAAATTTGAATTTTTAAATGCAGCGGGGTTCCGATCGGGACTTAATATGGGGACATTAGCATAGAGGGGTTAGGTGCCGCAGGAGTAGTCCCCCTGTGGAGGAATTAGCAAATGGTGTGCCTGTGGGCCCTTTAAGATCGGGGCCCCCGCTGCCAGAGTTAATATGGGGACACTTTGGGGGTCCCGATAGGGACCCCAGTATAGGGGGGTTAATTTTAGGTGCCGGGGGGTACTTGGAGTACCCCCCGCGGCAGGGCTTCTATTTAAAATTGCTGCGGTGGTCCCGTTCGCCCCCCCTCATGGCAAGTGATGATGTGGGGAGCCTGCAAGATCATCTCACAGGCTTTCATGTGCCATAATGGATGGCCGTGCTGTGTAGCAGCAGGTCGAATTTAATTCCGTCATAACTTTGTCAAAACTGAGGCACGTAGGGCTTAAGTTCTAACCTCGTACCTACAAGGCTGGAATTTAATGGGGCTATAAATATGATATATCATAAGCTGCAATGACTTTTGACCAAGGTCTTCAGTTCAACATATTCAATTCCATTTTAAGATTAGAAAAGTTTTCCAGGTTTTTTTTTTTCCCCTAACACTAGTTGTTGAAAGTAGTGAATGAAAGGACATTGCTGTTGAAATAACCTATAATAGCCAGGGATTAAATACACTTCAAAAAATTAAATAGCATTTAATACATTTAAAGATGACAATGTGGCTTAGTAGGTCTACAAGAGATGTATTAAAGTGATAAAAATTATTTTGCTTCAATTGTTTAATTTTTATTATAAATCAAGGTAATATTACGATCACATATTTTAATATATACATATATATATATATATATATATATATATATATATATATATATAAATTGTAAAATTAGTTAAAAGTTTGCATATTAATAATATTCTAAAGTATCATGTGAGCAATGTTTTATACTTTTTTCTTTTGCACTTTTACTTTAAAAATAATTCTAGTTATATATTGCTTCTATTCATTATGACATACAAATTGTAGACTGGAATATGAAAATACAATTTTGAAACTTTCTTTAGATATCAGGACACATCAAATTGAGGTTTGTGCTTTTAGGTAGGTCATTATAGATGGTATGCTTTTCAAAGCAATAGTTAAATAGTAGCATCCACGGTATATGATCATGAGCACACTCACCCCCACTTATTACGTGTCATATGAGGACACACTCCGCAGACTTTGTATTGTTTGGCCCGAATTCAAAGCGGTCTCCATTTTTGTTTAAACTAAGTCCATGTTTATCTCTGTCTGTTGCATACTCAGTCTATCCTACACTGCACCATGAACTTGTTTACCATTTGTTATCCTGAGAAGCAGATCCTCAGAGGAACCCATATTTATACAAAGACTGATAAATGGGTGAATAACAGAAGGATCAATGGGCATGTAGAGGTCATATGTCTGCTTGCAGGACAGGGGGAATTATTGATATATATTTGCACAAACATTGTGTGTGTGTATATATATATATATATATATATATATATATATACATATATATATATATACATATACATATACATATATATATATATACATATACATACATATATATATATATATATATATATATATATATACATACATATATATATATATATATATATATATATATATATATATATACATATATATATATATATATACATACATATATATATATATATATATATATATACATATACATATATATATATATATACATATACATATACATATACATATACATATATATACATCTATATATACATATATATATATATACATATACATATACATATATACATATACATATATATATATATATATATATATATATACATATATATATATATATATATACATATCCATATATATATATATATATATATATATATATATACATATACATATATATATATATATATATATATATACATATACATATATATTTATATATATATATACATATATATATACATATATATATATATATATATATATATACATATACATATGCATATATATATATATATATATATATATATACATTTATATATTTATACATATATATACATATATACATATATACAGTTGCAAGCAAAAGTATGTGAACCCTTTGGAATGATATGGATTTCTGCACAAATTGGTCATAAAATGTGATCTGATCTTCATCTAAGTCACAACAATAGACAATCACACTCTGCTTAAACTAATAACACACAAAGAATTAAATGTTACCATGTTGTTATTGAACACACCATGTAAACATTCACAGTGCAGGTGGAAAAAGTATGTGAACCCCTAGACTAATGACATCTCCAAAAGCTAATTGGAGTGAGGTGCCAGCCAACTGGAGTCCAATCAATGAGATGAGATTGGAGGTGTTGGTTACAGCTGCCCTGTCCTATAAAAAACACACACCAGTTCTGGCTTTGCTTTTCACAAGAAGCATTGCCTGATGTAAATGATGCCTCACACAAAAGAGCTCTCAGAAGACCTACGATTAAGAATTGTTGACTTGCATAAAGCTGGAAAGGGTTATAAAAGTTGTAGCGGATGGCACTAGGCATTCGCATAACTGTATGTTGTACTTGTGTTAAAAGAAATGTATGTTGGTTTATGCTCTGCAGAATATTAGCCAGACTATGGCAGACCTAGGCTAATAGATAATCCTGTTACAGATAAGGAGGTCTATTCATTCTCAAACATAAGAACAAAGAAGGATTATCTAATCATTGTCTGATTATATCAAGTTGCCTCAGGGAGGTGTGACTCACCTATTGTCCCTAAATGTGTATTGTATGGCCAACCATGGAGAATATGTGAAATGTCTGTGTGTTATGTGTAAAAGATACTTTTACTAACTTTTGAACCCCTGGTTTGATTCATGCCATTTTTTAATATGTCGTTCCCCTGGGGGAGAGCTATTGAACGGTGCTGGACTTAAAGGTGTACCCCCTGTTTTTGGGGTACATCCAGAATGTGGTTAAAATTGGGTCTGTTTTAATTGTGTTACCTATTATCTGAGGGGAGGAGACGTGGGGGTTGAACCATGTATATAATTGGCTGTGATAATTATGTGGGTGTAGCCCTTCAGAGGGCACCATGGCATAAAAGGAGATTCCCTGTCATTAAAGATATAGTTCTGCTCCTGAAACTGTGTGTCGTCCAGTTATTGGGATTACGGTTGGGATATTGCTATTATTTTACCTGTTGGAAACCTTGCCTGTGGATTTACCATTTACTTGTTCCTGAGCCTCACTGGGATTATAAGCGGAGATAACCTGGGGAATATTGCCTCTCCGCTACATTGGTTGGCAGCGCTGGGATCCAGACTCACAGAGGAACAAGCATAAATGGAGTACGGATGGAGATTGATTTTGCCACACTAAAAACGCTCCACGCTAAAAGACCTCCTGGAGGCAAGGGGTATACAAGCCAGCAATAAGAAGAAAGTGGTACTCATTACTGAGCTGATGGAGGAGTACCGAATGGACGGAGATTCGGTTCCCGAACAGGGGGATTCGGGAGAAAATTCGGAACAAGTGGAGTTCCGGAGGCAGGTACAATTTCGGCTGTCTTTTTATGGGGAACAACCTCCAACAGAAATTATTTCAAGGACCATGACAGAAGTCCAGGAATTTATGTTGAGGAAACAAACAGCCCCAGAACGCAGCTCTGCAATAAATATGCCACATGAAGGTAAGCCTAAGATACCATACCAGGCTTTTAAAACGTATGTGGAGGCAGAGGAAGATATAGACGCTTTCCTGCAGGATTTTGAAAGACTGTGTGCCCTGCATAGAATCAGCACAGAGGACTGGGTACCGATTTTGGCAGGAAGGCTAACGGGGAGGGCAGCCGAGGCATATCGTACTGTACCTAATGAGGAAATAAGGAACTATAACAAAGTAAAGGAAATTATTCTGGCCAGGTATGCTATAACACCAGAAGCATACCGGCGGAGATTCAGGGACTTAAAGAAGGTGGAAAAGGACTCACACGCAGAGTGGGCATGCAGGCTACAAAGGGCAGCACTTGGGTGGGTACAAGCGAGCAAGGCACGGTCCATGGAGGATGTGATACAGATGATGCTGTTGGAGCAGTTTTATGAGGGAGTAACTGGCGAGGTACAAGAGTGGGTAAGAGACCGAAACCCTACCTCCCTCACCGAAGCTGCCAGGAAGGCAGATGAGTACCTAGATGCACGCAGGCAGCAAAAACCTGTAACACCAAAGACTCCTTTTAAAACCTTTGGGGGAACCAGCTACACCCCAGCCCCACCGAGAACACTGCCACCACCACCACCGCCCGCTGCACAGCCACATTTCCGCCAGCCCGCTTCTGGCCCCTGTCACCACTGCCAGAAATGGGGACACTATAAAAGGGAATGTCCCCAGCTGCGAGACCGGTCCACCTGGATACGTCCAGGCCCACCACCACCACCGAGAGCAGCCGCAGCCCACCACTACCAGGACATAGTAGCCACGCCATATGGTTCAGCTGTTCCCATTACAACTGAGGAACAATGGGAGGTGCTGCACGAGGCAGATCCAGTCCAGGCCAATGCTGATAATCGGCAGCATCACAGGCAGACCGTATACCTGGAGGGTAAAGCGGTCCAAGGACTGCGAGAATCAGGGGCTACCATCACCTTGGTAAAAAGTCACCTGGTTTCAGACCAGGCTAAACTTAACAAGACTATGGTCGTCAGGGTAGCCGGGGGAGCAGTATACCGGCTACCCACTGCAAGGGTTCATTTGCATTCGAGAGCGGGGGCAGGGCATGTGGAGGTGGGGTTGATGCCGCAGTTACCAGCGGAGGTTTTATTGGGGAACGATCTGGGGAGGCTCACGTCTGCTTTTGAGCCGCAGACCCCCACCACAGGAGAAGCTTATCCTGTGGTCACCAGACAACAGACCTTCACCCAGGACTACAACACACTCCCGGAGGTTCAGACGCTTCTATGTTCGGATTGGGAGCAGTACTGAGCCAAGTCGGGGCCGATGGCGGAGAACATCCCGTGGCTTACATCAATCACAAGCTGTTACCTCGAGAAGTAAGCTACGCCGCCATCGAGAAGGAATGCCTGGCTGTGGTGTGGGCCTTAAAGAAACTGCAGCCGTATTTATATGGACAGCCCTTTTCATTACTCACGGATCACAACCCGCTGGTCTGGCTAAACCGGGTGGCTGGGGACAATGCCAGGCTGCTGCGGTGGAGTCTGGCGCTGCAGCCTTTTGACTTTAATATCCAGTACCGCCCGGGTAAACAGAATGGGAATGCCGACGGGTTGTCAAGACAAACTGACCTGGAAAAATGATCCGTGAGTCCCCGGGCATCCCCAAGCCGATCCGTGGTGGATCAGACTGTGTATGCCGGCTTGTGGGCAAGGGAGAGCAGTGTAGCGGATGGCACTGGGCTGTCCTGCAATTTACTGTGAATAAGCTGCATTCGCATAACTGTATGTTGTACTTGTGTTAAAAGAAATGTATGTTGGTTTATGCTCTGCAGAATATTAGCCAGACTATGGCAGACCTAGGCTAATAGATAATCCTGTTACAGATAAGGAGGTCTATTCATTCTCAAACATAAGAACAAAGAAGGATTATCTAATCATTGTCTGATTATATAAAGTTGCCTCAGGGAGGTAAAAGATACTTTTACTAACTTTTGAACCCCTGGTCTGATTCATGCCATTTTTTAATATGTTGTTCCCCTGGGGGAGAGCTATTGAACGGTGCTGGACTTAAAGGTGTTCCCCCTGTTTTTTGGGGTACATCCAGAATGTGGTTAAAATTGGGTCTGTTTTAATTGTGTTACCTGTTATCTGAGGGGAGGAGACGTGGGGGTTGAGCCATGTATATAATTGGCTGTGATAATTATGTGGGTGTAGCCCTTCAGAGGGCACCATGGCATAAAAGGAGATTCCCTGTCATTAAAGATATAGTTCTGCTCCTGAAACTGTGTGTCATCCAGTTATTGGGATTACGGTTGGGATATTGCTATTATTTTACCTGTTGGAAACCTTGCCTGTGGATTTACCATTTACTTGTTCCTGAGCCTCACTGGGATTATAAGCGGAGATAACCTGGGGAATATTGCCTCTCCGCTACAAAAGTATCTCCAAAAGCCTTGCTGTTCATCAGGTAAGACAAATTGTCTATAAATGGAGAAAGTTCAGCACTGCTGCTACTCTCCCTAGGAGTGGCCGTCCTGTAAAGATGACTGCAAGAGCACAGCGCAGACCGCTCAATGATGTGAAGAAGAATCCTAGAGTGTCAGCTAAAGACTTACAAAAGTCTCTGGCATATGCTTACATCCCTGTTAGCGAATCTATGATATGTAAAACACTAAACAAGAATGGATTTCATGGGAGGATACCACAGAGGAAGCCACTGCTATCCAAGCAAAACATTGCTGCACGTTTACAGTTTGCACAAGAGCACCTGGATGTTCCACAGCAGTACTGGCAAAATATTCTGTGGACAGATGAAACTAAAGTTGAGTTGTTTGGAAGAAACACACAACACTATGTGTGGAGAAAAAGAGGCACAGCACACCAACATCAAAATCTCATCCCAACTGTGAAGTACGGTGGTGGGGGCATCATGG
Source organism: Discoglossus pictus (assembly GCA_027410445.1). Classification (NCBI taxonomy): domain Eukaryota; kingdom Metazoa; phylum Chordata; class Amphibia; order Anura; family Alytidae; genus Discoglossus; species Discoglossus pictus. Next base: position 311,041,234 of record CM050165.1, read on the forward strand.
TTTGGGGCTGCTTTGCTGCTTCAGGGCCTGGACGGATTGCTATCATCGAAGGAAAAATGAATTCCCAAGTTTATGAAGACATTTTTCAGGAGAACTTAAGGCCATCTGTCCACCAGCTGAAGCTCAACAGAAGATGGGTGTTACAACAGGACAACGACCCAAAGCATAGAAGTAAATCAACAACAGAATGGGTTAAACAGAAGAAAATATGCCTTCTGAAGTGGCCCAGTCAGAGTCCTGACCTCAACCCGATTGAGATGTTGTGGCATGATCTCAAGAAAGCGATTCACACCAGACATCCCAAGAATATTGCTGAACTGAAACAGTTCTGTAAAGAGAAATGGTCAAGAATTACTCCTGACCGTTGTGCACATCTGATCTGCAACTACAGGAAACGTTTGCTTGTAGTTATTGCTGCCAAAGGAGGTTCAACCAGTTATTAAATCCAAGGGTTCACATACTTTTTCCACCTGCACAGTGAATGTTTACATGGTGTGTTGAATAAAAACATGGCAACATGGCAACGTTAAATACTTTGTGTGTATATTTGTTTAAGCAGACTGTGATTGTCTATTGTTGTGACTTAGATTTTTTGACCAATTTGTGCAGAAATCCATATCATTCCAAAGGGTTCACATACTTTTGCTTGCAACTGTATATATGTATATATATATATATATATATATATATATATATACACATATATATATATATACTAGCGACTTGCCCGTCAAAAAATGACGGCAAGATCAAGTTTTTTCCAAAACATTTCTCCCTCCCATGTCTCTTTTCCTCCCCCCTCCTGTTTCTCTTTGCCCTCTCTCTCCCTCCCTTGTCTCTCTTTGCCCCCTCTCTCCCTCCCTTGTCTCTCTTTGCCCCCTCTCTCCCTCCCTTGTCTCTCTTTGCCCCCTCTCTCCCTCCCCTGTCTCTCTTTGCCCCCTCTCTCCCTCCCTTGTCTCTCTTTGCCCCCTCTCTCCCTCCCTTGTCTCTCTTTGCCCCCTCTCTACCTCCCTTGTCTCTCTTTGCCCCCTCTCTCCCTCCCCTGTCTCTCTTTGCCCCCTCTATCCCTCCCTTGTCTCTCTTTGCCCCCTCTCTCCCTCCCCTGTCTCTCTTTGTCCCCTCTCTCCCTCCCCTGTCTCTCTTTGCCCCCTCTCTCCCTCCCCTGTCTCTCTTTGCCCCCTCTTTCCCTCCCCTGTCTCTCTTTGCCCCCATTATCCCTCACCTGTCTCTCTTTGCCCCCTCTATCCATCCCCTGTCTCTCTTTGTCCCCTCTCTCCCTCCCCTGTCTCTCTTTGTCCCCTCTCTCCCTCCCCTGTCTCTCTTTGCCCCCTCTCTCCCTCCCCTGTCTCTCTTTGCCCCCTCTCTCCCTCCCCTGTCTCTCTTTGCCCCCTCTCTCCCTCCCCTGTCTCTCTTTGCCCCCTCTCTCCCTCCCCTGTCTCTCTTTGCCCCCTCTTTCCCTCCCCTGTCTCTCTTTGCCCCCTCTATCCCTCCCCTGTCTCTCTTTGTCCCCTCTCTCCCTCCCCTGTCTCTCTTTGCCCCCTCTCTCCCTCCCCTGTCTCTCTTTGCCCCCTCTCTCCCTCCCCTGCCT